>CANYBF010075360.1:0-17940 GCA_948192965.1 Dalechampia spathulata
ACAATAAAAGATGATAGATTTTACCAACCTCTCGTAGATTCTCCTTAGATCCGAGTAAAGGGAACAAAAGAGTAGTCCAATTCCAAGCATTAGGGATTGAAATCACCTAATCTAAGTGATTTGTTGAGTTTGTTTTAATCTTAATTGCTTAGATTAATCAAAATTAGGTTAAGTAAAGACTAATAAAATTTTTAGCCGTCAGAAACCCTAATCCCA
This sequence comes from Dalechampia spathulata, assembly GCA_948192965.1. Classification (NCBI taxonomy): domain Eukaryota; kingdom Viridiplantae; phylum Streptophyta; class Magnoliopsida; order Malpighiales; family Euphorbiaceae; genus Dalechampia; species Dalechampia spathulata. Next base: position 217 of record CANYBF010075360.1, read on the forward strand.
TAGTTCTCAAATTGCCAACCTCTTGCAAAATGGAGTCCCAAAGCTTTTAAAATTGCTGCCCCGGAGACATACGCGATTGCATATGTCAACATATGCTAAACCCTAAAACATACGCGATCGCGTATGCTCATATATGCGGCGTGTCACAAACATACACGATCGCGTATGTTTGTACATATGCAATGGGTCTAGAACATATACGGCGTGTGACGTCCCAAAATGGGCCAGAATTGGCCTAGAACGGTCCGGAATGACCCGAATCCACCCGGAATGGCCCAAGACCAACCCGAAATGGCCCCGAATCATCCCGGATTCGATCCGAGTCAAGCCAGTCCAAAATTAGGGTGCGACATCAACCAAATCTTTGCCTTGTCCCTCAATGTAAATAGGAATAACCTCAATCTTATAGCATTCTCTATCATTGCATTATACCTCAAAGTGTCACAAATTTCCAGAAAATTCAATATATGAGCATTAGGATACTCATTCTGTAAACTGAAAAACTATACTGAAGAATGCAACATTTGCAGTAGAGCTGGCTTGATCTCAAAACTGTTGGCTGCCACAACTGGTCTCATTATGCTTTGTTGGTTGGCATAGAAACTAGGTCTGACCACATCCACCAGGGTTCTTTGTTCTTCTACCATCTCTACTTGATTTTCCTGCACAATTCTTTGTTGAGCAATTCTTCAAATTTCTCTTTCAAGCCTTGTTGGATATTCACAAGCTTCTAACAATGGTGATTGAGAGTTCTTGGTTCTTCTGCTCATACACCTACACAACTCAAACAAATAAAAATCAAAACTAAAAAAAATGCTTAAATCAAACTTTACTCTCTTAGTAGTGACATTAAACACGTAAATCCCTGGCAACAGCGCCAAAAACTTGATCGTTCCTGAAATGACAGTAGTTTTAGTTACTACTTTGCTGCAAGTATACAGATCATTGAACTAAGATATCGATCCCACAAGGATTTATGGTTTAGCCATCACTACTCGGATTTCTAATTTGTTCAAGCGATGTAAAATAGTTTGGTGTTTGAAAATATCCACTGCCAAAATGTAAGAAGTAATGCTAATGTAAGATTACTATATAATAATGAATATGTAGAGAATGAAGTTGTTACCACTGAGCTATTTGGTAACTGTGTGCTTATTGCTACCCAAGATATCCAATGGCATTGACTACCCTCTCTCGAGGCAAAATTAACTAAATTTCTGTCTAACCTCAGATCCACTTAGTCACTCTCATGGCCTTCTAATTAGGGGAAACTATCAAGCTATCGTACAGGGACTAGGCGCATGTAGATCTCTCATACACACCTACCTACCCAGAATGAATAAGCATTCCATAATTCAACTTCATTGCAATTACAGAGCATAAGAAATCATTTAGGAATGAATCTTTAGAATTAAAGAGCTCTCACTATTCAAGCATTTCATGACTTAACTCTCATTGCAATCATAAAGCAGAGATTAATTTCTAAACTCAATCTTTAAAATTAAACATTCATAGCAATGTTAAAGACAAGTAACACCAGTAATCCCTAGCAAGGGACTTCAAACTTCAAACCCTACTGTAGAGTATTTAGCCACTCATGGCTTAACAAGAAGAGCAAAGAAAAGAAAAAGAATACAGATGAGAGTGTTCTGCTCAAAGGAGAATAGTCTCCTTCACCAATCCTGGGTTCCTCCTTTTAATAATTCTTCAGTGGAGTTCTCCTCTTTCCTTCTTTTACCATTTCCTATCTTTTTGCCCATCATTCTTGAATTGGCTCCCCTTATCCCTGAATGTTCTTTAATGGTCTTTTATTTTTCTATCTTCCTGCCCATCACTCTTGAATTGGCTCCCATTATCCATGATGCTCTTTAATGGTCTTTTATTTTGTTCTCCCACAGATCCCACTAGCTTTGGTGTTTGATTTCTTTAATTCTGCTTAATTATTGTAGGTCCACGATCATGGAGTTAAAGTCCATGATCATGGAGCGCTCCTTCATCTTGCTTCGCATGGGTGACTTCATCTGCCATGATCATGGAGTTGGAGTCCACGATCGTGGAGTTTGCTTGCGGGCCTTCTCTTTGATTTGATTCAGGCTTCTGTCACGATTGTGGAGTTGGAGTCCACGATCGTGGAGTTATCCTTTTTGCTTACACTTTCTTCACTTCTTCTTTATTTGCTTCTTTCATCTACACACTTAACACACACATCAAATGCTAATAGAAATAAATTAATTCAACATTAAATCAACTGAAATTTGAAACAATTACCATTCCATACATAAGTAAAACATAATACTAATTAACACACATCAGTGTGCACAATGTGTGTGTAATCTAGTTATTATGTATAAATTTGATGCATCAATGAAATACTTGAAGGGAAATTAATTATTTATAGGTGTATTTGAATAGCAATGTAAAAAAAGGGATACAAAGGAATTATATAATGTCAAATTATTTTAATATACTTAAAAATAATATTCAATAAATGGACGAACAAAACATGTCTGTATATGGGATTATACAAATATTAATGTTTTGATATCAAAATATATATTAAGTAAATATTTTGATACAAGTATTTAAATTCATGTGTGATTATTAAAGATATGATTATATGTAATTTATTATACATGTGTATTTAATAAGTGAGAGATGAAGGTTTACATGTTTTACTTAATTTATACGATAGAGATATATGTTCCATAACCATGCAAAATAAAGAAATCACTATTTATGCTCATCGAATGAATAAAGGCAAGGATTAGACAAGTTTATACTTAATAATAATTGATATAAAAGTAAAATGTTTAGGCAAAATAAAAGACTTAATGATTCGAGCATGGTATTATGAAATATTATGATTATATGATTATTATTTACTTAATGTTGGATATATGATATATTGATACATCTCGAATGTTATTTATTTATAACTATGCTATCATCATATAAATGCATACACGACAAACTCATGCATCATATATCATTAACATGATATTATGAAGTAATAAGGGAGACATAGTTATATATATATATATATATATATATATATATATATATATATACATATAAATATATATAAAAGGGTGAAATAAGAGATACATTAGTATATTTATATATTATAAAAAGGAGGCATAAAGGAGTCACTGGTATATTTATATATTGAAATGACATGAAGATAAAAGAATGCAGAGATATACTGAGAAAATGAATTATTGAAAATATAGCTAGTATAGATTATGCATAATCAGACATAGAGATTAATGTGATCACAAAGAAATGATAAGGTCGCAAAAAGGTGAATTCATTGAGAAATGATGAAATAATTGAAAATAGTGGAATAAAATTCATATTTTCATTCATTATCATATAGCATATCATTGCTATAAGAAAAGAGGAATGAAATTTATATTTGCATTCATTGATGCAAAGCATATCATTGCTATTCCTTTAATAAATAGTAAGATAATATGGTTGATTCATAGAAGTGACATATGACAAAAAGATTTATTTGCAATGAATTATTATAATGACATTTCATTATCGTCTGTGTAACTTATTGGCTGTAACACTTATAATGAATTAATATTATGATTATTCATTAATTATTTAATAAATTATTTTTATTTATTATAATGGAATTTTATTTATAGTATGATTATTATTAAACACCATTGAGTTTTATGCTCAATGTTTATCATTTGATGAACGTAGGTGTAGACCCTGACTTTTTATTAGCGCGTTGCAACTTTGAGTTTTCTTTGATCTGACTTGTTACAAGTCCTCAATGTTGATCTTGATTTGAATCCATGCCTTTTAGCCTCCCACGAGTGCTCTAGACATGAGCAAGACATTACATTTTGCTTGTGCTAGATAGAGCACATAACATGTATTTTTTGATATGCGAAGCACATAATGCTACATGTTGCGCATGTTCAAAAAATATACGCATGGTGTATAGTCTTTTCCCATGCAAATCTAATATGCTCCATATGTCACCATGCATTTAGGGCATATTTGATGCTTATTGAGCATGGTGCACATATCCCAATAAGTCCATATTGGATAGCATACATAGGTAAATTTTGCTATATACTAGGCATGTACTACTACATGTTGTGCATATAGCCTTTTTCTGGGCTATATGTTATGCATATAGCACTATATGCTACACATATCTAGTGTAATTTCATAAAATCCTACATTGTTAGCTTGCTTTTGGCAACAAATGACCTTCCGCTATAAATATGAACAATATTTTTATGGGAAAGAGGTCCTAAAATTAATGAATTGCACCCAAACTCTATCAAATTAATCACTAACTTAATTAAGCATTTAATTAAATTGTTAATTAGGGTTAGAGACTAATTAATCCTAGTTTAAATCCCTAATGATGTTTTGGAATCAATTTTTGGAAGCTAATCTTTTAGTGAGTATGGAATGCCTCTTCCTCTTCTCATTTTCTCTTGATTTCATTGTGTCATTGTGATTTTTGCTTGAATTTTCATTGATTGTCTTCACTAATGAATGCTACAATAACATTCTTAACTTATTCATAGCAAGAATGATCTACAATAGTCATATATTCACTTGGGTTTATGATTTGCTTCATGTTTTTGCTTAAAAACCAGTTTTCATTTTATTTATGCACATTACAAGCAGCACATATCATAGTATATCGCATATAGCCTACGTGCTGAACACATTATGCTATATATGACACATATAGCTATTTGATTTTCATGTTTCTCATGATTTTAGTTATTTTCAGTTGTTTTTCAATGCTAATCAAAGTTTTCAGTAGCATTAATGGTTTCACAATACCCTAATGATTTGAATTTATCATACATTGATCCGATATGATTAATTTTGCCTTTAAAATTAATTTTCAAGTTAAATGCTTATTTAATTTATTGATTGTTGCAATTGATGTGATTGTCTTGGATTGGATGTGTTTTCCATCTCTAATTGACACTTGAATGATGTTAGAGTCCTCCAATTTCATTATACCATGATTAATTTGTGTTAATTTTGATATTAAATCAATTAATTCTCTTGTTTTCTTATTTAAATGCCATTTTAATTATATTATATTTATCACTTGATATGATTTGCTTAATTAGATATTGATTCATTTCTAAGCGATGCCATATATGTTCTTAGAATCTTCCAATTATGCTTTTAATTAGTTTTGCCTAAAATTTATTATTTTCATGATTTTCATAATCTGACTCATGTTTATTTTTGCATTTTCATGAGTGTTGCTATTGCATTCATCAAAATTTAACCCTTGATTCATGCTTTCATATCACATCAATTTGGTCATTCATGTCCTACATCTCATTTACCAATTCATGTTTATTCATTTATTTGCATTTCCATTCGTGCAATTTGGTTCGTACTGCCTGAGATTATTTTCCTGATTGGAGCAGATGTTATTTAATGTCTCAGATTTTTATGCATTGTTGAAGATCCTTCGTAATAGAATAGGCCTTTATTTTATTTCCCCCGACATGTATGATTTAGCTTTATTTCATCGTGTATCCCCTATCTCTCTTGAAGCTCTTTCTTTGGGCCATTATTAATTTTCAATGATACTGCTATGCTTGTTTTATCATTGTTATATAATGTATGCTACACCATATCATCTTTTACATATCATGCTTATGTCATGTCCTCATTCCACATGTCATGCCTATGCTATGTCATCTTTCATATGTCCTGCTTATGCCATATCATCTTTCGCATGTCATGATTATGCCATGTCCTAATTCTTATATCATGTTTATACCATGTCATCATTTCACATGTCATGCTTATATCATATCATCTCACATGCCATGCATATGCTATGTTTTATTCATCATGATTTATATATCATGATGCCATGCTATATCTCCTATGATTATTGCCATGCTATATTTCATGCTTATGAATGCTCATCTGCCTAGGATAATTAACTTGACCAAATGGTAAAATTGAACTTGAAACTCTAAGAGAATATAACTTTACCACCCAAACCCATTTCTAAAAGGCTTGACTTAGCACTCATGCTATGGGTTGATTGAACCAATTTTGGAACCATTTAATGGTGACTCCATCATGTGACTCTTTTGAGTCTGTGTCATTGCTCAAGGTAGCCTTTCAAGAAGATTGCACTTTTACTCCAAATGGGCCATTGGTCTACGCATCGCAAGCCTTATTTTGGGTTACGATGAAAGCCCCACCCATAATGGTGACTCCATTTGGACTTACGATAAAAGAATGGTGGCATTGAAATCTTAAAGTTTCATATTAATTTTTTGATTCTAGTTGGGTTGGTTTTATTGCGTACCACGTACACAGTTTGCATTTGCACACCATCATCAGTCTTGTATCAAACTGATGATTGTTGGTGAGTGAGTACCTTGGACTCCATTTGACTCCTCATGAAAGCAAATCTACCTTCACAACTTGCTACCTTATACTAAAGATCATTGATGATTTATTGAATGGATAGATGCTAGGTACAGTCCTATATCAATGATTCCATTTAGTTAGATAGTCATGGACAACTTGGTAGGGGACCTTAGCCTGTTCTTACTAGACTAAAGCCCATTTATCTAACCATAGTAATATTTCAAAACTAGGACCCTTTAGTTGCATGCTATGTGGATCAATGCTTTGTCATATCAGTGGATTTTCCTAAATCCGACCACTTTTCCTACCTTGTATTGCTTTGGTAAGAGTCACAATTCTTTCATGATTTTGTATTGATTGCATAACCTCATGCCTACTCCATTGGCATTTTATTATCATAGCAATATGATCATGTTATCTTGGTATGCTAAGAGTTAGAATCCTTTCATGATTATATGTTTGTTGCATAACCTCATGCCTATTCTAATGGCATTCTCTTATCATAACAATATGTTCATACTAAAATGCTATCAGATTTTTACCATAATTCCTTACATGATAAGGTCATGATCATCCTTTTACTTGCCTCATATATTGAGAGTATCGTGCCTTGAGTTCCTAGTGTAACTTTGGGCTAGTATCACACCTAGGATATTTTGGATTGACCAATCTTCATAGAGGTATAAGAGTAGCAGGGAGCGCTGCTATATTCTATATGTTCATTAACCTTTTCATGTTTTATGTCCAACACACATACATGCACGCTCATGCATGCTTTTCATTGACTAATTCTCATTTATAGCCATAATGCTATATTTTTCCTAGCATAGGCCATGTATACATTCTACATGTTGCATCATATGCAATTGCATATGCATACATATGAATTCATGCTAGATTTTTCTATCATATTCAAACCATATCAGACTCATAATCTGCTAAGAATGTTGCATCTCCATCAGACACTTCTTGCTCTATGATTGATGATACCTTACTTGTGGTTGTTCAGCAGCTTATTGATTAGTCTATGGCCAAGTTCTTGTCTAATAACTTTAAGATTCTAAGAAGCTCTTAATCCTAGAGATTTCATCACCCTACTAGCTCTTATGAATGATAAAAGAAAAGTAGTTAACCTGTATGATGCCATGATAGATGATGAGACCTTGCTCTATATGCATGACATTCATAAGTCTGAGACTTCTACCCTAGATCAAAAGATAGAATAGTTGTAGTCTATCATGAAAACAAAGGAGATGAGGTCTGATATGGATTTTGATGAGTTCTCAGTTTGAGCTATCAAGTGGCTACTGCTAAATTCAAGCTCCTGGATGTTCCCAAGTAAAGTGGGGTTAGGGATCTAGAGAATAATCTCAAGACCTATACTATGATGATGAGTACTACAGACCTATCAAATGATTAGATAATCTACCTGTTCTTTATCTAACTAGAGGGACCAACTCTAGCCTAGTATCATAATCTCAATAAGGTAATCATGGCTGAGTGGAAGCCTCTTTGCACTGCTTTCTACAAGCAATAAAGGTTCAAATCACATTTTGACATCACTCTACTGGATTTAGAGTGTGTTGGATAAGGTTGTGCTGGTTAGATAAAAGCCATATTAATTAGACATGATCAATAAGCTTATTACGGGGTCGTAACCATTATACCAGGATAAGCTAAAGTATCAAACTTTCCACACCTTTGCAGACATATGCTCAGTTGGCTAGAGGATTGAGCAGGCTGAGGGGCTAAAGAAGAATGAGCCTTCCTTACAAATTATCATTTCTCATCCTCATTTACATTAATATACATCCATTATAAATTAAATCCTTCATCTATATGCATTACTCACCTTGGTCGAATACATACTTACAAGTTTCTTACGATTTCACTTAATTTCTTTCATATATTTTGTTATACTCATTATTTGTAACACATTTTCTTCCATATTCTATCATTTTATCAAGTTAAAACAAAATTTCCTTTTACCTATTGGCCAAATTCTTCTAAGCTTGTTCAAGATATATTCCTTTATTTTAATTCAATTTAATGATTAATTCATTATAAATACATGTTATTCTATCATTTTCCATCATTAAAACAACTTAAATAAACCTTAAATCAAGAATTCCTGAAAATCCCTAATTCATCTTTTGCTTCCACCAATTTAATTCCAACTTTTCTTGAGATAAAATTTATATCAATAGATAGAGAATAAAAACTTACAACTTTTTCTATCAATTTCTTTAAAAAAATCATGAAAAATGGCAAGGAAATTACCTTGAAAATGGGTTTTCTTCTTCCTTTCTCCCTCTCCTTGAAGTTTCAACTTTCTCTCTCTCTTTTCTTGATTTTCTACTTAATTTTACAAATAAAAGTCTTTTAATAATATGATTCATAACTTAAGTTGGTAAAAATATAATTTTAGTCCTTAAACTTTTAATAAATTACACTTTAACCCCCTAAACTTTCAATATATTATAATAGATCCCTTAACTTTAGTTACTAGCAATTAAGTCCTTAAAATTGACCTTTCCAAGATTGTCCTTATCCATTTCTTAAAATTTCAACTTTACCCTTTAATAATTCCAATAATACCAAATGTGTCATATTCGATATACTTAACTATATTCCAATCCCGAAAACCTCCAAGTAGCTTAATAGAATCCTTGATTTACTCTGGATAATATTCCATAGCTTAAATTGTCTAAAACAGCTTAAGCGATTGAAAATCATGCATTTCCCGGGGAGGTCACCCATCCTCCCCACTTAAGTACATTTAACTTTAATATTTTTAATTCATATATTAAACTTAGTTTTTATTCTGAATGTTATTCTATTCCACTATATTCCTTATCCCGAATACCTACTATTTAGTCTCCACGATTGACCCGATTATGCTTATGTATCTTAAGATAAGCTTAAGTCCAATGTTCTCAAAATTACATTTATGCCATTAGTTCATTTCTTAAGAAGTCACTTACACATTCTTCTAGCCCCTTTTTATGGGTGTAACATTGCTCTGCTGATGACGAGGCCATTTCTGATTATAAATGGTTCTGTTGGTCTTACTGCTATCTTTCGACTATACGGCCACAAGTTGGTAACTACCCCATCATGCTTGAGGGTAGCAGGATTCAAACTACTTGTGCACTTTCTATTTGTCGACTCGTCCGACCATGGAGATTTGAGGATTAGGCCTTTGATAGACAAGATGGAGCAGGGATGGTCCTATGATCGTGGTAGAGACGATCCTTGGGCTGGGCAGTGTGAAGCGAGGACATTCTGGGTGCCTCAATGGTAGCCTGCTTCTGCTATAGGTAAAAATTCTAAGCCAGCTTTACATGTTTTAACTTAGAAAAGTTGTGTTTTTGCCCTAATTTTTGCATGAGTTATCTTTTGCAAGGTTTTGGGCTCATTAGGCTACTGATTTTTCTTGAGACCCTAACTTTTTCTCAAATTACCCCCTTGCATTTTTAGTTCAGCAGGTTGCTCTAATTTTTATGTAAGCAACCTTTCTTAAGGTTTTTAACTCAACAAGATTTTATTTTTTTATTTTTTATTTTTTTATTTTTATTTTCTTACAGATCTAACTTCAGGAGAAGCTGGGGATCTTAGCACCTCTAGCGGATGATCTATAGAGATACGTACCTTGTAGCATATGCAGATGGACTACACTTTTAGAAAGGTGAGGATGCTAACATTTGATGGTTGGATCGAGTGGATGGAAGCCATCCTAAGGAATGAGGTCAGGTGGACCTGTTCGTGGTGGCACATATAGCATGTGATAATGAAGAAATACATAGACTGCATTCTACTACCAAGGTTCAGATGTTGTAAACATTACAACTCTACCAGAGTCTATTATTAGTATAGCTATAGACCGACTATCCCTCAGTTGAATGGGTTTAAGAGAGAATGATTGCTACCTTGCTTCCTAGAGCACATAGAGAGGACCTGGCCTCACGACATGATTATGCCAATAGAGGTCCCTAAAGCTGGGTCCATCATGGATCATGAGTATAAGCTGTGGGTGTTGTGTCATAACTAGGATTCTATACTGCAAGAAACTATTAGGCAACAAGATTGTATGCAACAAAGAAAGATAGTGCTTTATGCTTGAAACTAGTATTACTTATGGCTAAGTTTATGAACACGTGTTCCATTTACAATAATGAGATTAAAACATTTTCATGAAAGATGTTAAAACCAACATTGAAGTTCCCCGATATGCATCAGACTTAACCCCTATCATTAACCAGTCTCGTGTGAAATTTTCTGATCAACTATTTTAATGCTCTCATTTTTCTTTTAAGAGCTCTAACTTTTGCGTGAGCCATCCAAGTGACTTTTTAACTCATCAAGCAAGTATTTTCCTATTATCTTAATTTTTGCATGAACCACCTATGCAGGCTTTCTGATCGCTATTAAAGTGATAGTAGTTTTGTTAACTACTTCATTGCAAGTATACTGATTGTTGTAGTAAGATATCAATCCCACGAGGATGTATGGTTTAGCCACCACAACTCGGATTTCTGATCTACTTAAGCAAGGATAACGGTTTGGTGTTTGGAAGTAACAGTTACTGAAGTAATTAAATGAAGAAGTGAAATGGATATAAAGGCAAAAGAATGGCACACATCATAATGAACATAGGATTTGAAATCATCATCACCAAGCTAGAATAACAGTCATGTGCTAAATGACTACCCAAGATATCCAATAGCATCGATCACCCTCTCTCTAGGCAAAACCAACTAAATTTCACTCTAATCTTTAGAATTCCTTGGTCATAATCATGGTCCTCCAATTAGGGAAACTATCTAGCAATCATATAGGAATTAGGAGTATGTAGATATCTCTCACACACCAACCTAACCAGAATGGATAAGCTTTCCACAATCCAACTCTCGTTGCAATCACAGAGCTTAAGCAATCATTTGGAAAACTAACCTTTAGAATTGAACATCTCTCAATGAATAAGCATTCTATAATCAAACACTTATTGTAATCATAAAGCAGAGGTATCATTTCCAAAATCAAACTTTACAATTAAACATTCATAGCAATGTTAACAAAGCATAATCAGTTATCACAACAAGGGATTTAGAAATCAAATCCTATTGAAAAGTATTTAGCCACTCATGGCTTGCAACAAGAATACAAGAAAAATGGAGAATACCAAGAATAGAAGAAAACCCTAGATAGCAGACTACCTAGAATCACGTATCTCTCTCCTTTGCTAGTGAATGGTCTTCTCCTTAAATTCTTGAGTAGAGGTCACCCTTGCCCCATCTTTGATTTTATCCATTTCTTTGCCCAACACTCCTTCATGATATGGACTCCATTGCCCATTAATGCCCTTTAAGGTTTTTGTTTTCTTTCTTCATATGGGATACATTTTCTCCAGCTTATCTTTTGTCAAGTCATCTTCCACTTAACTTAATAATTTCAGGTCCACGATCATGGAGTTGGAGTCCACAATCATGGACTTTTCCAATAGCTTTCCTCTTGAACTCGGCCTTGACTCCATGATCATGGAAAATTCCAATAGGTTTTAGGCAACTCTCCATGAACTCCATGATCATGGAGTTGAAGTCCATGATTATGGAAAAATCTAGTAGGTTCCTTCCATCTTAGCTCCTCTTCCACGATCATGGAGTTGCTCCTCTATGTACAAAACTTCTTGTTTCTTCTGATTTGCCTTCTTAAAGCTACATACTTAACACACACATGAAATTTTTCTAAAAAAACAATAATCAAAGCAAAAATGTAATGAAATCAATGCATAAACACAACCTAAAACTACTAAAACACAATGCGTGATGGCATACATCAACATTCCCACACTTAACACTTAAGCATTTCAAGGAAGCAAACATTATTAACCCTCATCACCCGTCTTGTATAGTCCCTTATAAACTTAGTAAGCCCCTAAGTAATGAGAAGCTAGAAATGTTTAACTTAGACAATTAAGCTAGAACATTCATATAGTTGCACTAGCTAACACAACACAATTCCATGATTGATGCCAAACTTGAAGTGTGAGTGATCATAAGGTTTTTATTTATTTTTATTTCTCTTTTTGCTTGCTTTTCACTTTTGATTTTTTTAGGGCTCTTATTCGAGAGGTAGGTCTTTCTCATCGAATACCATATGCTTTTGATGATGGTACCTGGTTACTTGACGTACTACCTTCACTCGAATGGCTACTAGCGCTGTTCTTGCCACCAAGGCTAGTTTTGGGAACCCTTGATAACAGCGGAACAATTAGCTCTTTTCCTTTTGGCTTTTTATTTTACTTTTTATTTTCTTTCCTTTATCATTTCCCCTACTTATTATAAATCATCACATTCACATCTTAGCATTTTTTCACAAAGTTATGCTCAATTGTCTAGTGCACGTATAGAAGGATCAAACTTATTATCTAAGGTAAATGTTTATACCTTCTCACTCTTAGTAATTTGCTAAGTTTATAAAAGGAACTAATCAAATCGGGGTGACTTCAAGTTATCATATGCTCAATTCCAAGAAAATGCTCATGCCATATTCAAGCAATCACAATTCATACATACAAAACATTCATGCAACATACAACAAATTCTAATCAAGCAAGCATGCATTCACTAAAACAAGCAATCCAAACAATAATGCACAATAAATAAAGATGAGCAGAAACAAACAAACACACATACATCCCCACACTTAGAGAATATTGTGTCCTCAATGTGGGAAAAAAATATAGAAAGCGGGATAGGTTGAGAGTCAAATGCTTGTAGGAGGGGGAGAGGATGGTGAAGATGGAGTGGGGGAGGGAACAGTGATACCAGAAAGCTCAAAGAATTTTAGCAACTTCCTCCTCTTGTAGTGTTTCTCTCTTTATATATCTAGAACAATGTCCTCCACCCTTGAAAGGCGAGCAGCATTCTCAGTATGGCCTTGCTCGAGTCGTAGCAGAATGGCCTCAATGGAGTTGTCCACTTGGACATTAGCAGTTGGCCCTTGTTATTGTTGTTGCTGCTCACTCTCCTCCTAGTGTTGTACCTCTGTACTTGTTTGCTCTTCTGGAATGGTAGCACCTTCTTCAGCACTATCCTACTGGTCCTTCTCTTCTTCTTCCTTGGGGTATAGGTGTCTCTATTTAACACCCTTTTAGTCATTGTAGGGTCTGAATTGGTTGCCCTTGGCATCCATAATACCTGCATCATATAAATATCTAGCCGAAAACTTTTCTGATAGCAGCATGGTGAGGTTAATGAGATCCATATCAAGATCAGAAGCAATAGCAGTAATAATGTGGCCTAACCCTAATTTCTTGCTTGATGGTCTAGGCATCTTCATGAACCCTTTCATGATATGAAATGTGGTGTAAAAAGCATATCCATTCAGCATGCACCAAAGGGGAAAGAGCTCTTATGTAGACACCTTATTTGTTTCGGTATTAGAAAAGACAGAAATAGCTAAGTATTTATGTAGCAGAATCAAGGTGGGGTCTCTAATCAACAAATTGGGGGCATTCTTAGTGTTATAAACTAATCCACCCCCTGCAAGTTCAGAGCAAAAGGCCTTAGGCTTAAAATCTATGTGGGTAAAGGTAAAACCATGTTAAGGGAGTTTAGTGGCCTCCTCTATCATATCATAAGTCATTTCTAGAGGCCTCCCCCTAAGTTTAAACTGAATTCTATGAATTGTGTTGCCCACAAAGTCACAGGTTGTGTAGAATTTGTGAACAAGCTCTTTGCACACATGGTGGTCAGCCACAATAAAGTTACCCCATCCTAATTTCATGGCTAGAGCATTGAGTGGCTCATGCACTCCTAGTTTCTCAAGCAAACGCTAATCAAAATACTGAGGAAGGATGATTTGCTTTTTGCATACCTTTTGGTATTTCCTACCTTCCTCAGTTGTGAATATAGGGAAGGGTGCCCCAAATTGAGTGGCAAGGTCAGTTTGAAATGTTTTCAGGGCCTCTCTTAGACATTGCTATAAAGGAATAGTAACATGGATGAGTGAAACAGCAATCAAAAATTTCAAAATTGGGACTAATTTATTGACTCCACGATCATGGAGTTGAGCTCCACGATCGTGGAGTTTCAAATCTTAGCATTCCCTCCATTCAATCCCAATCCAACCAAACATGCAACATATTATAATTTGATATTCACAACATGTAGCATAACCTAAATCTATACTTATTTCATCCTGAATCTAACAAAAATTAAAGCAAACAAGAAAACCCAAAATTTGAAAGAAAAAAAATCAAGAAAAAGAGTGAGAAAATTTGAGAATCTTACCTGGAATGCAAGGGATTTCAAAGGAAAATCATATTTTAAATGTTGAAATCCTCTTGAAATGATGATGAAAGGGGAGGAAATTCAAGTTTTTAGAGAGGGAAGGTGAGAGTTCTAGGTTTGGGAAGACTGAAAAGCAATTTGGGGGGGGGGAGAAGAAATGGGCTACTTTAAATTCCTTATAAAATCGTGTTTTAGGCCAAGTCCTCGATCATGGAGTTCAACTCCATGATCGTGGAAAATAACAGTAACTTTCTACCAAAATCCACACTCAAGTCCACGATCGTAGAGTTGAACTCCATGATCATGGAAAATAATAGAAACTTCCCTCATTTGCTTGAAGCTCGTCCACGATCATGGAGTTGGAAAATCCTCTTCCAGTTATTTTTGTTTTATTTTTATTTAATTTTATTCTTGTTTGTCCAATCAAAACATGAAAAACTAAACACATTAACTCTAGGTTAACAACATACAACTGCATTTAACAATTCGTAAAAACACTAAAATAACAAGACATAAATGATTGAAACTACTCCATTACCTAAATAAAACACACTTACATGCTAAGTTTTAGGTCATCAGCTGGACCTTACCTCATTATGGGCTCAATCTAAAGAAGTTACCTCACTCGGCTTTTGAGTTAAACCATCGAGATATACCTTACACCACTGCCCATTGACCTTAAAGGTCTCTCCTCTGTCATTCTGCAACTCTACTGCTCCACTCTCAAACACTTGAGATACTCTGAAAGAACCGCTCCATCGTGATTTGAGATTTCTAGGAAACAATCTTAACCTAGAATTAAACAAGAGCACATTATTACCAACACTAACTATTTTTACCTTAATATGTGCATCGTGCCATTGCTTGGTCCGTTCCTTGTACAACTTGGCATTTTCATATGTTAGATGCCTCAATTCTTCCAATTTCTACAGTTGTTGCAGCCTTTTCTCTCATGCTCTCTTCAAATCATAGTTTAGGTGTTTGATCACCCAATACGCTCTATGCTCTAACTCCACAGGTAGATAACAAGCTTTGCCATAGATTATCCTATAGGGAGTTATTCCTATAAGGGTCTTGAATGCTATTTGATATGCCCACAACGTGTCATCCAGCTTTGCTACCTAATCTTTCCTTGAACCACTGACTATCTTTTATAGGATTCTCTTAAGCTCTCTGTTCACCGCCTCCACTTGACCGCTGGTCTGTGGATGGTATGCTGTGGAGACTTTATGGTGCACATTATATCTCTTGAGCAAAGTCTCGAATCTAGCATTACAAAAGTATGTTCCTCTATCACTGATGAGTGTCCTTGGGACTCCAAATTTGGTAAACAATTTTTTTATGAATATGCTCATGACTCTACCATCATTGGTGGGACTAGTAACTGCTTCAGCCTATTTGGAGACATAATCAATCCTTACCAATATATACTTATTCCCCAGGGAAGTAGGGAATGGTCCCATGAAATCTACGCCCAGACATCAAATATTTCTACCTCCAAAATGGATGATTGAGGCATCTCATAACGTTTGGATATGTTCCCTATTCACAGGCACTTGCTACAGTGAAGCACATAATTCCTAGCATCTTTAAAGATCATTGGTCAGTAAAAGCCACATTCAAGCACCCTACTAGCTGTCTTATTTGCACCATAATGCCCTACATAAGAGGAATCATGACACTGCGTTAGTATAGGCATTATTTCTTCTTTTAAAACACTTATCCTTATTAATCCATTAGCACATTGGTGAAATAAGTAAGGTTCCTCCCATTGATAGTATTTGGTGCTTGCAAAGAACCTCTTCTACTGTTGATACAAAACATCCAAAGGTACTATACCGCAAGTTAAATAGTTTTCCATATCTGTATACCAAGGATTTTCCTTCCTTTGCAATAAAAATATAGACTCATCTAGGAATTCCTCTTTGACGTCTCCTTTCTCTTGTTCATCCTCATTATTGATTTCCAGATGCGATAGGTGATTTGCAACTGCATTCTTGGGTCCCTTCTTATATTGATTTCAATATTGAACTCTTGCAGTAGCAGCACCTACATAATCAACCTTGGTTTTGCATCTTTCTTTGTAAACAAATATCTCAAGGCAACATGATCAGTAAAAATAATTACTTTAGAACCTAAGAGGTAGGCTCTAAACTTTTCACATGCAAATACTACTGCTAAGAGTTCTTTTTCTATTGTGGTGTAATTCAACTGAGGACCAGTTAAGGTTCTGCTAGCATAATAGACAGCATGCAATTTCTTATCTTTTCTCTGCCCTAACACACAACCAAGAGCAAAGTCACTAGCATCATAAATAATTTTAAAAGGTAACGACCAATCAGGTGATGTCAAAACAGGAGTTATGGTTAATGCATTTTTTGAAGTGTTAAAAGCATTTACACATTCATCATTGAAAGCAAACACCATATCTTTAGCTAACAAGTTTGTCAAGGGTTTAGTAATGACAGAAAAATTCTTAATAAAGCGACAGTAGAACCCCGCATGTCCAAGGAAGCTTCGAATTCCTTTCACGTTCTTTGGTGGTGGTAGATTGGATATTACCTCAACTTTAACTCTGTCCACCTCAATTCCTTCCTTGGAGATCTTGTGTCCCAGCATAATTCCTTCATCAACCATGAAATGACGTTTCTCCCAATTTAGCACCAAGTTTGTTTATCACATATTTTTATGTTGCTTTTTCTTTATCATTTCATATATGTTTTAAGTGTTTTAATTTAGTTTTCTTTAAGTTTTACTAAGTATTTTATATGTTTTCATTATTTTACTAATTTTGTTTGTGAGAAGTCCTAAAATATCATTTTAAGGACAAATTGAGAGAGTTTGCAGGAAAAATAGGTAAAAATTGCCTAAGTAAGAAGGAAAAGCAAGATGCACGACTCATGAAACTTATAACGAGTCATTTCAGAAGATGGAACAAAGGAAATGTGCATTGCTCGACTCGAGAAAGTCACAACACGAGTCGTTGCATAAGGGAGAAAAGAGAAGGCAAAGGCAGCAGTGAAGAACA
>CANYBF010075491.1:0-10558 GCA_948192965.1 Dalechampia spathulata
TTTCAACTCCTTTACTTTCATTTCTCTTGGCAACCTTCTCAATAGAAGTAGCTTTGAGAAATTTGGGGCCATTTGATGAAGAATGAGTGTTTTCATCATAACCTATACCTTTCCTATCAAATTTGAGCTTTTGGCATTTAAGAATACTATCAATTTTAATGCCACCTTTTTCAAATTTTGAAAGGTTTTCTTTTAAAATCTCATTTTCTCTTTTCAAATTCTCATTTTCTAAACACAAATCTTCTTTTTCCTTTTTTAAGGATTCATTTAACATTGAAACATTTGAAACATTTTCAAATGATTTTTGAAAATCCCTTTTTGAAGAAGTTAAAACATCTACTTCCTTTTTCAAACAATTAATCTCTTTTAACAAAGTTAAGTTTTTAGATTTCAAAACTTTATTTTCCTTAGCCAATTGCTCAAGTTTGATAAGAAGTTCCTCTAAGACACTTTCCTCATCATCAAACTCATTATCAAGAGATTGGTTAGAAGTACTTACCTCATTAAGATCATTTCCATCCTCCATTACCGTGAAGTATAGTTTATGCTCTCCAACTAAGCTTTCATCATCCAATTCACTCTCATCGTCCCAAGTGGTTTTGAAAGCTTTCTTCTTAAATGACTTGGATGGTCTCAATTTAGGACATTCACTCTTCATATTTCTTTTACTTGTAGATTCTTCTTTTCCTCTTCCAACACCTTGCCTTAAGGTGATCTCATGAGTAAGAAGCTTTCCTAAAAGCATGTCAGTAGAAAGCATTGATAAATCATTTGTTTCTTCAATCGCAATCACCCTTGCTTCCCAATTCTTCTTTAGAAGAACTCTAAGAATCTTGTTATTGATATCTTCTCTTGCATAATTCTTCCCAAGCTCCTTTAAACCATTGATAATCACCATGAGCCTATTGTACATCTCCGATACACTTTCATTTTGCCTCATGGTGAACAACTCATATTCATGAGTCAAAAGTTGGATCTTCTTGATCTTCACTTGATTTGTGCCTTCATGATGTATTTCCAAAGCATCCTAAATTTATTTAGCGGACATGCATTGAGACACTCTTCCATACTCTTCTCTACTAATGGCACAATACAATATATTCATGGCCTTCTTATTCATAACATGAGCCTTCTTCTCTTTGTTATTCCACTTATCTCTAGGCTTCAATGTGGAAATATCTTCAATGATAGTTGTTGGAGGATTATAATCATTTACAATGAAGTTCTACAACTCAACTCCATCACTCTCCAAAAATATCTCCATTCTATGCTTCCAACAAGAATAATCCATACCATCAAAGAAAGGAGGTTTTGTGAAAGATTGACCCTCTAGAAAATGTATTGTCATTTGATCTGAACTTTAAGAATATTACTTCTTGAAAAATAGAGCCCAAGCTCTGATACCAAATGAAATCCTAAGATAGGCAACACAAAAATAAAAAAGAGTTGAAGAGATGAAAAAAAAATGGAACACAAGAAAATTTATAGTGGTTCGGCCAACAAATGCCTACATCCACTTACCCAAGCAAACAACTTAGGTTTCTGCTAAATCAATACATAAATACAACAAAGAATTCTTCAACAAGAATTCAATCCCAAGTGTTTTTCTAAGGCTCACACTAAACTTAACTCAATGTGTTTTTCTAAGGCTCACACTAAACCTAACTCAATCACAATCCCTTTTTATCTCTCAAAACATATCCCAAGAGAAAGACAACAAGGATTGGAAACCCAGAAATCCTTTTCAAATGATTTACAACTCAAGAAATCAAGAAATACTCAAAAAATACTCAAGAATACATCAAAATGTATTTAATAAAGAAAATAATGATTGTAGATTGATTTCTAAGAGCTCCAGTGTGACCGTACCATATATTGGTATGCCCGTACCAAAACTAGTACGCCCGGACGAAGTATAAAATACTCAAAACTTCAATAATTTTCATAAAACATTATTTGTCTAACATCAAAATTAAAATCAAGGACCCCCAAGGTCCAACACCTCCTTTTCTTTTTAATTATTGATCTTTTATCTTTAAATTTTTTGAAGATTACTAAAAGTGAAAAGAAAAATTACTAAAAAAAGTTTATTTTCAAGGAAAAAAAAGAAAATATCAAAGATGAAAAAAATAACATAGTATAATAATAGCCTTTCTTGAACCTCAAAAAATAAAATATTTATATGATATAAAATTTAGAATGAAAATTTTAATTATGACTTTTAATTTGAATAAAATAAAATAAAAATATTAAACATTTAATAAATTATCTAAAAAAATATGAAATATATTATAATAAAAAAGTAAAATATAGTTAAATATTATAAAAAATAAAGGTATAAGTTATATTTGTAATCATTAATGATGTTAGGTCAATAGATGGGCAACTACTAAGTTGTGAAATAATTAGTTTTAATAAAATGGAATGGAGTAATTGTATACTATGATGATTACAATATATGAGACAAGTTTCGAACAAATTTATTTCTTAGGTTATTGATTTTTCAGGTACTTCCAAAGAAATTAATTATATTTGACATTTCGACTAAAATGTCACTCCTACATCCTTAACTTTTATGTAATTTCATATATATTTTATAAAAATCCATATCTTACTTCATTTACTAGATATAGATATGTATTATTTTGGAAGATATTTCTCTAGTTTAATCCAATAAGGATAAAATAATCCTTAAGATATACTTCTTTAGTTGTTCATTTTTGCATGATTCTTGATACCATTTGATAATTTGATATAAATATAATATGAAAATGTTAGTTTGGATTCTTTTTTCATTATTATGTTTATTTTAACTAGTAATTTATATAGTAAAGATCATGTCACATGTCACATGTTAACCTCCTAAACTATTTAAAATACAATTTCTACATCGGTTATGTTGGATTTAACTTATTGATTTTTCTCAAAACTATATTATTATTTTGATCATATTTTTATGGATTAATCATATTATTTTTGGTATTATTTGAATCATTTTGTGTTAAATATGTTAAATAAGTTGATCCATATAACATAAAAGTTAATTGTATCAAGTTGTTTATGTCAAGTTCATATCATGTTTACATTCAGAATTTTAACACTATTAATATTTTAAATCAGGTTCAAATTAATCCTAAACACATAGATTAACACAAACTAACAACCAGAATTATCACTTGTAATTATTATTATTAATTTAATCATTAAATTTACTTTGGCTCAAAAATTTCCTCATCGAGTATCTTCAGGATTGAGACAAACTTAGTTTATCTGATTCCAACCTGAGCGATGTTGGGAACTTGCACTCCTCGTAACAAAAGCTGGATTGTATCTCTTCCTTGTGTGAAGCCGACCTATATGTTGGTTGATTGGCTTGTGGTGCTGCTCTAACCATGCTATGGAGCTGAACCACACTTCTTCCTTACCTTTCGTGGTCCCTTTTTCATAGCTACAATGGAGGAAGCGCTGCCCTCACTCTATTCTCGAAATCTTTCCCCTTCTTCCCTAGAGCTAGGAACTGTGTAAAACTCGTTCAAGACAAGAGGGATATTGATGTTGTCCGTGAAAAACATCGAACCAGAATCCTGCAAGGTAGGGATAATGGTAAATTAAATAATATCATAATCATATTAATGGCACAAGAAAAACAAAAATATAGAATTATTCATCCTTTATAACTATAATATAAAAAATAGATTAATAAAGAAAATGATTTCAAATGTAAAACTATCAAAAATAAATTTCTCATCTTCCATAAACATAAATATATTGAAGACTTAATTCAAACTTAGGGGATGTTTGGGATAATTTGTTTGAAATATTATTGAATAATATAATTTAAAAAACAAAAATGGAATCAAATCAAAATACTAAAAGATGAACTTTTGTGGGTTGAATGGAGAAAAATGAATATAAAGATAGGGATGATGAGAAAAGTGTAGAGATAAAAGCAAATGACATCATTACATTAAGTAGTTAAGCTGCTACTGTTTTCATTTTCTGATTCATAACAATGCTATTTAATTTTTTTTATTTTTTAATTAAATATCTTTGTTTAAATGGATAAAATATGAGCAAGGGTATGTTTATTTTTAAAAAATCATATATTATTTTATTTGATAAAGTGTAGGAATGAAGTATAAAAAGAATCTTATGGATTATGGTATTATTGGAAGTCGGTCCATTGCTCCCAAAAAACAATTCAACCATAAGATTTTATATTAAATTAGTATGAGATGGAACATTGGTTTGTCATATAGTATGAATGTATTTTATATTTTGAGAAGATGGAAGGAAGAGCTTTCAGCCAGAATTGAAGTGTGACAATTTTCTAATGCAAATCTCAAGAAACTGCTAGTTTTGTGGTCTCTTGAGATGCTTAAATTGGATTATGAACACCTCCTTATAAAAATTCTACCAAAGCAAACAGTAGATTTGCATTGAAAAACTACTGCCATATTCTTTCCTGAGTTGAGTGCCATTGATTATCACATTCCCCCTCAAATGCCGGCTTAAGCTTCGGCGGCGTTCACCGTTCAAGGAAGCATATATTTAAGAGTTTGCATTAAGTGGAGAGATTCTACTGTTGAACCCCTTCATCCCTGCTTCGAGTTTCAGGGTTTTTTTCCAGACACGAGAACACCTACTTCTAAGTCGAGAGAGTTCATTGAGGTTTCCTGTTACCTTTTTTTTCTCTGTCCTGTTCAGCTCTTATAAGGCTTGGAAAGGAAAGCAAAGATAAGGGTTAGAGTGGGATTGGAAGAAAGAATGGAAGAAAAGCATGATGTTGATAGGAATATTGATGATGTTTTGATGCCTGGATTTCGGTTTCATCCAACCGATGAAGAACTTGTTGGTTTTTATCTTAAGAGAAAGATACAGCAGCGATCTTTGCCTGTTGAGTTGATCAAGCAAGTTGATATCTATAAATACGATCCCTGGGATCTTCCAAGTAAGACACCTTCTGAGTTTTCTTCATTATCTCCTTTCTGACATCTGTTTGTGGTTACGGAGTTTGAATTCTGAAAAATCCGCCTTTTCTTTTGGCAAGCAGAACTGGCCACTACTGGGGAGAAAGAATGGTATTTCTACTGTCCAAGAGACAGGAAATACAGAAACAGTGCCAGGCCAAATCGCGTAACGGGAGCTGGATTCTGGAAAGCCACTGGAACGGACCGGCCGATTTACTCATCTGACGGGTCTAAATGCATCGGTTTGAAAAAATCCCTTGTTTTCTACAGAGGAAGAGCCGCCAGAGGGATTAAAACTGATTGGATGATGCACGAGTTTCGGCTGCCTTCTATTGCAGAACCGTCACCACCGAAGAAATTCCTCGACAAAAGCCTTCCTCCAAATGTAACATGGATCCTACATTATTACAGTCATTATCCTACCTAATTTACTGCTAATTATGTTAACTAATACATGGTTAATCTTTTCCTGACAGGATGCGTGGGCTATTTGTCGGATATTCAAGAAAACAAACTCTATGGCACAGAGAGCTCTCAATCATTCTTGGATAACTCAATTTCCTGAAACTACAGCAACTGATAAACTCAACCAAGGAGCAGGACCACAGTGCATGCAGTTCAGTTCTGAGAATATTTCATGCACATCTGAGATTGCATCAGTTTTCCAGATATGCTCCAACAGTCATGACTTACGGCAAGCTTCTTCTTCCAACTTTTCTGCTATCATCGAAAACCCAGCTCTGTTTCCTCCTTCAAATGGAAATCATGATCAGCTTCCAAACAATTTTCTGTTCTCGCCACTTGAAATGTCAGGTGGGAACAAGTGTAACACTACAGTTGATGCCAATTCTATGATACTGAATCCCACTTCTGAAAGTATAAATTTTCAAGAGTCAGAACATCATCATCATCATCATCATCATCATTTCGATGGGTTCTCAACAAGTTTGCCACAAGAAACACAAGGTCACAGTAATGGACTTCATCATGAAAGTAATCACTGGGGAAATATGAGATCGACTGGCTTTCCCTTCAGCTTGCCATCAAATCTGCCATGGGATTCACCACCTTGTCCTAGTGAAATGTCGTCTACTTATTCAGCAGATAAATGCTATACTTAAATCCTTTTTTATCAGAGGAAATGGGATTTAGGCATAGCATTTTATCCAAGTATATGCAGGATTTATCCTGCAACTCAGAACGTATAGGCAGAGCTAGACTCTGGATATATACATAGTCTATGCATTGTTGTTGTACAGTTTTGATGTATTTTACAAGTGTATGCACAGGGTTTAACTTGTCGAATTGCCAAAATCTTTCTACTCGTCGGTCGTTCTTCTTCTCAAAGTCTTTGCATCTAGCTTTTTATCACGAAGACAATCTAAAAAACATGGATTTAAGTTTTTATATTAATTTCATGTTCATCCATTATTAATATGATAAAAATTGGATTGTGTTATGGATTGATTCATTAATCTAATTAAATCATAATTTATAAATTGAATAATATCGAATTTAACTTAA
The DNA here is from genome assembly GCA_948192965.1 of Dalechampia spathulata. Taxonomy (NCBI): domain Eukaryota; kingdom Viridiplantae; phylum Streptophyta; class Magnoliopsida; order Malpighiales; family Euphorbiaceae; genus Dalechampia; species Dalechampia spathulata. The sequence continues at coordinate 6,495 of CANYBF010075491.1, forward strand.
TCTTATTATTTTCGTATTACATAAATTATTTTATGTTATACAAATCATTTTATATCAAATATAAAGATTAATTGATCCTAAATGTATTATATTCAAATATAAACATGATCTGTCAAATTAAATTACCGTAGAAAGAAAAGGGTTGGGGGACTTAACATGGATACCCTTAGGAAACAAAAATTATTGGAAAACTATCCCTAATTAACTCAATGTCAATTTATTTTCCAGGAAAAGTGATGTTTTCATAGTTTTCCCCTCATTTTGGAGTTTTTTAGAGCTTATTTCAAAGATATTTTTTTCTTTCCTTATTTTCTAATCAATAACATTTTGTATTGAATAAAAAAAAATACATGACATTGATTTTTATCATTTTGAAAATCTTCAAATTAATAGATATACACATTATACATTATATCATTTCATAAAACAAAATTTAGATTGATTAACTAAAAAGACAATAATACATATATATAAGAATTGGATAAAACATGTCAAATTTAATTGATATCATGTCTGTCTGATAGTAATAATTATATATTTTGTGAAGTTAGTGGTGAACCCTAGGCCCTGTGGAAGTGATTTGAAAGGCTAATTTTGTAAACTTGTCTGACAGATTTAAGAAACCACCTCTAGAAATCTAAATCTCACATCAGATGACAGCTCCATGGACGTCCTCTTGTTTTCGCTTCTGATATAGTTGCGTTCACTTCGAGGTTGTTGTATTTATTTCTTATTTTAAAATAATTATTAAATTTTAATTTCTTTAATATATTTTAATTTTTTGATTATGTAAGGAGAAATATTCCATAACATGGTAAGTATAAAAGGTTGAATATGATACATATATACCATATCATGAAATATTCAGGTAATCATGTCAGTAAATAATAATAAAAAATCATATAACAATATTGTATAAAAAAAATTTACAAATTCAATAATCATTCTAAAATAAAAGATAAATATAATGAACTCTATGTTTAAAGGAGACTTGAGGGTGGAAAATAGGAGCAACCAAGGGTTTTAGTCGAGTTGGTACTTTTGGCCTGTCAACATATGAAAACCCGGGTCCGGCGTGCGTGCCATACGATTCCAAACCTGTACCATAACAATTTTTTTGACAAAGTTTGTTATATAATTGATACTAAAATGCGCATTAAGTAAACTGCCGGGCAACTGTTAGAACAGACGGCCACATTTGACCCAGGAAGAGAACAAGCCATGTCTTGGGATCCAGTAGCTGATACCCGATGGGAGCCACGGCTTCCAAAGTTCTTTTAGCATAAGGCATTTGGATTCACTAGCAAACATACTAGAATGTTACCAAACATTTGCAGAGCCCTATAGCAAGTATGGTAGAATACCAAAAGGCACAATTTATCAAATAAAACAACAAACTGGCGGCGATTTCTTATCAAAGTGACGAACTGTTAGCAAATAAATTTCAGTATCAAACAAACAATACCAACTCGAGTCTCCAATTTCATGTCCACTTCTCATTTCCACCAATCATCAATCAATACCAAAAATTTCTCCCTAGCGCATATTCTAACTTGAATAGCTTTTGCTTCATCACCTTTCAATTTAGCTCCTTGAGGACTGCTTCTCCTTTGCCTTCTGAATCTTTAAAACTTTCTTTACTATCTTTTGCTCTTCCACCAAAAAGGCTCGGATAATCCTGTAGACACAAGGAAAATAATGATTAACCATTTATCACCAAATTGAAAATACATAGAGATCTGGGTAAAAAGGTTCGAGCTGATATACCTCTCCCTAACGGCGCCTCCAGACAATACACCACCATAGGCACGATTAACAGTACGTCGGTTCCTGGACAATCTGGATCTCTTGTATTCAGCTGGTCTCAAGTGAGGAATCTGAATATAACCACCAAAACACCAATCTGGTCATTCTTTTAATCTAATGAAAAAATGACTTAGAGGTCAAATTTTCATATGATCGTGACACACTATAATAAAGAACTAGGAAATTGTAGATACAACAGTTGTTACATGCTAATGCATATTCCACCATTGCAAAACATCCTTCAGGGATCACCATGGCCAATCCATCTAAAACACATCAACTGAAGAATCATAAAATCTGTAGCAGTGAATATGATTTTACGAGACTCTTGCGCACAACTTCTTCTCTGGACAAAGACTAATGGAGAAATCTTGATGAACGGACTTGAGGAAAAGTTTTTCTAAGGTTAGCAAGATTGAGGTGGAACTAATTCATTCATGTTATGGAAGGCAGGAATTGTACTGTCATTCAAATCTCATATACGTTGTTCATATCATTACAAGTCAAGCTTCTACCAGGCAAGTAATACCCACTCATCTAGATCATGGACGCATTGCAATACAACATCGGGCAAGAGTAAACATAGCTTAATCACATCTCCATGTAAAACAAACTTTTTATTACAATTCGGTAGTTACTTGGCCAACTATCAGAAAAGATTAAGAATGCATAAATATCACCGTTCACAATATTTGATTTACTTGAACTTCTGTACGCGCATTGCAAATCAATTCTGTTTATTTCACCCATAACTAGCCACAGTTTAATTTATTTAAATTAAAATAATAAATTATTAATGATTTATTACTAATAATTATTAATAATATAATAAATAACAACAAATGTAAAAATAATCCTTATATGAGCATTTAACATAACTTATTAGCATATATTTTATGTCGGATTGAATAAATGACGGGTAACCTATATTTTATAAAATTGATAATTATTTTTGACTATTTAATTGATAATATTAAATAAATTCAATTTAATATAGTCATAACAAAACTAACTATTTTATTTGAAATAAAATTTACATATGCAAGTTAGGTAAACTTGGTGTCTGAATTTTTATGTATCCTCAATGTTAATATATAATTGGAGATTATTCCAGATCATCTCATACATAAAATTTATAGTCGATTAAATCTAATTTCATTTCCTGATATATCCATCAGGATCTAAAATTTTACTTTAAAAGAAAGATTCATCAAATCAACGGTCATCATCAAGAGAATTAGAAGAACAATTACAACAGGCGTGCAACGGTTAAATTCAAACGACTCGGATCATCCAATACCTAAAACTTGAAAGCAAATTACGAGAAGGGCTACGAAAGTGTTGCAACGAAAGCTACTATCATTTAAAGATGGTCTGCCAGTTACTAGACTTCTTTCTAAATCCTCAATGCTAAATTTTCACACACACTAAAACGTAGAACTCCACAGCAATATATGTTATCCGGAAAATAGCATGATTAAGATGCATTCTAATTCGGCAATCATCACAAACATTGCTTTTTACATAAACACTTCAAACAGAAACAAATGAGAAGTGACACAATTCAAGATCGAACACTTTAAGATCCAGATAAGAAAAAAAGACGCACACACAGACAAGCTAATGTTAAAACAGATGAACAGGGGACATACGCCTTGAATTCGCTTGCCAGTTACAGGACATTTAGGCCCACTAGCTCTCTTTTTGGTGGTCTGATACACCAATTTCCCACCTTCATTTCAACAGAAACAACATTAACCATTAACTCTAATCACTTACACTACATATCCTATAAGACAAACGCTCATTAAAAATAATAGCAATTTTCAACAAATTAACGAATTTAAAGAGTTACCAGGAGTCTTAACAACACGGTGCTGGTTAGATTTGGTAGCATAGCTGTGCCTTTTACGGTACGTGAGCCGCTGAACCATTTTTGGGGCTTCTTTGAGCTATCGACTAGTAGAGTCTGCTGATCTGTCTTCGTGCTAAAGAGTGTATATTATAAATAGGGTTTTTAACTGAACAAAACCCTAGATCGGATGGCTGTCATTGTGAGGCTTTTCTCCGTATATGTACGGTTGGGATTAGATGAGATTAGCTTTTCATAATTTACAAAACAGGTGATGCAATTCGCCGTAATTAAACATTTCACACTGCTATTATCTATTATTTAGATTTTCGCGCACTGTAAAGACGTCAACTATTTACCCCTTCACATGGGTTGATATTTAAGTAAGAGGGGTAAAAATTTGGAC
>CANYBF010075495.1:0-10400 GCA_948192965.1 Dalechampia spathulata
TATGTAATCAATTGAATCTTCTTATTGCGAACTTGGTTGGTTCCTTCATGGTGCGTTTCTAAGGCAATCCACACTTGCCTAGCTGTGACACAATGAGACACCCAACCAAATTCTTCACGACTCATCGCACAATAGAGCTTGTTCATCACCTTCTTGTTATTGCAGTTTGCATTCTTTTCTTCTAGTGTCCAATCATCTCTATCCTTAAGAGAAACAGCTCCATCAATGGTGATTGTGTGTGGAGAGTATTCTTTCCTTAGCATATCAAACAATTCACAATCATTGCTGTCCAAAAACACTTCCATTCGATGCTTCCAATATGGATAATCGGTTCCATCGAAGTAAAGGGGGTCTTGTATAAGATTAACTCTCGGTTGTCATAGGATCTTTTGCTCAAGAATTTTACTTCTTCTAATAATGAGCATCAAATTCTCTGATACTAAATGAAATTCCTAGAACTGCTGGCAACACGTGCGATTTATAGTGGTTCGGCCAACTCTTGCCTACGTCTACTTTCTCCTAAGTCTCAACTTAGGGTTCCACTAGAATCACAATCAATTTACAAAAGGATTCCCAAATGAATCCAATACCCCAGTATTTTCAAGACTTACACTTTAACCTTTACAATATGAATCTCATAATCAACTCAAAATACAAGTTAATCCCCAATGGATTAATCACACACCAATCCCACAAAGATAAACCTAATCTCTAAGTTGTAGGATTACAAATAATAAAGCAATTGAAGAAACAAGCTTGAAACTTATTTGTGACAGATGAATATAGCTCAAAGACAAATGCTCTGTAATTATATTTTTGTTAGGAATGAAAGTATGAAAGTTATATGGTTAAAACAAGCTGTTTCTTAGACTTTAAAACCTAATTTCTAAGTCACGTACGACCGTACTGTATTTGTATGCCCGTACGGATTCAAAACTATCCATTAGAAATTAAGAGGGAACTGTGGGACGGCCGTACCATCACTTGGTACGCCCGTACCAACCCAAGTTTTCTGACAAACAATTTTTCCTGCGAGCTCGCGTACAACCATACCAACCAATGGTACGCTCGTACTAAAGCAGGTTTCCTGACAAACCAAATTCCTGCGAGCTCTAGTACGGCCGTACCAACCAATGGTACGCCCGTACCAAACTCAATAGAATAATACCTACAAGGTGCGGCCAGCCGTAGGGCCGTACCACATACAAACGATAGTTGGTACGCCCGTACCACATAGAAAAACACTTAGAAAATTGCAAATGACTTAAATTGACTCACACGTGACTCAACAATCAAAACCTAGGGTCTAACAAATATAATATATTAAAAAATAAAAAGTTAAATAATATAAAAATGAAAAAATTGTAAAATATTTTTTATCCTTAAAAAATATTTTTATAAAAAATAAAAAATAATAGATCTAAAATAATTTATTATTAAAATTAGATTTTTTAAAAGTTTCATAAATTTTTTATGAATTTATAATTTATTTTAATGTATATTTTTATTGATAATGTCATAAGATTATTTAAATCATTTAAATCATGTTTGTTTTAGGGAATTATATTTGAATAAGATTTTATTTATTTTTTAAAATTTTATGAGATATTTATTTGATATTTTTTTATTCGGCCAAAATCCAAAGATCCAGGCCCATTGTCTACTGATCTCCATCTCTTTCACGTTATGCAAATGAAAGGAAAGACAGCACTAAACCTCAGCAGCAGCAAATATAAGTTTGGAACAGAAGAAATACCCAAAAGAGAAATACCCAAAAATGGCAGACAACATTGACGTGAACGCTAAATGGGACGCGTGTATCGATCTGACCGTCCGTCGCTTTGTATATTCATCCTTGGCTGGTGCTTTTACGGGTCTTCTTCTCTTCAGTTAGGTTTCTTATTCATTCTTCTTCTTGTGATATTGATTGATGAATTATCGATGTGTATTTAGGATTTTTAATTGTTCATTTGAATTTGCCCATCACTAATGAAAGATCAAAATAAAAAGAAATTTACAGGAGCACAGCATTTTTCTTGTAATCTGATTTCTGCAATCGTATTCAATTTTCATCATACTGGTTTTTAGTGTTAATTTGGTTATGGAATTGTGCAATGGCTAGTCTAAGTTGTTATTACAATGTCATTTGAGCCTATATGGGTTTGGAGAAGAGGTGCATAGTAAGATTTTTGTACTAGTGTAATCGCTGATTCGAAGTTCTTATACCTTTTTTTTTTAATTTTCTTCAAAAATTATTAAATTTGGTACAATTGAATTAGTATAGCTGTTCTTTTGGTGATGTATACACTTTTTTCTTTTTTGCGGCTAAATTCCCCTTTGTCAGCAGTAGTTGGGAGCATTTTATGCATAGAGGTGTTTAAAATTAAGCGTTGATGTGTGTTTTCTTACAAGTAAAAGCTCATTTATGATAAGTTTTTCCTTACTGGAAAATCAGGGACGCCTGTTACTCGTTGGGCATCTTTGGCTTTTGGCGCTGGAGTGGGCATTGGATCTGCTTACACCGATTGTAATCGTATTTTTGATGGTTCTAATGCAAAGTTGGCTACCGTGCCTGAGACATCAAATGTTCATGCTCATGAGGTAGTATACTAAAGCATGCTTAAAATTCTCTTGCCCCTTTTCTTTTGTTTATCGCATGTTTGATTTTGTAAGACATAGCCATAATGGTCTTGATGGTCTTCTCTGTAGCAGCAATATTCAATTTAGTATTTCTAGACCTAAGATAATGATTCTTCTTTACTTATGTATTGATTGCAGCTCTTGCTTGTGGTTCTTTCGCCATAGATAATTTTTCTCATTGCAGATTTTCATTCAAGAAACCTGATATTTATCACTCTTTTCAGTTAGTTGGTTGATTATGTTGCTATTTACTCAACACCACATAGTCACTTAGAGAAGACCCTTAATCTTTTCACTTTCAAGTTATTTGTACAGGCTTTTGATTCTTAAAAAAAAAAAAAAACTTATCCTGTGAGTCTATATGACATAAGTAGTTTGATTGTTCTGTGTGATTCCTTGATAACATGTCCAACACTCCATATCTAATATAAATAACATAGTTACTGAAGGCGTATTACGACACAAAAGGGTTTAGGGATTAGGCTCTTGGTGCAAATGCATTTTTAATTGAAGTAAGGTGCAGAAAACTTAAAAAGCGGATCTGATTTTAACAGCTGGCACAGTAACCATGAAAATGGCTCCTTCTTTAGTGAGATTATATGAACAAATGCCCTTGGTTCCATTGCTACCGCGTGCTTTACGCAATCGATCGGATCAACTCCGTTTGTTAGAATAGCTTCCGTTGAGTCTCTATACCTATCCTTTTTTTATTATGATGGATTGACTCATCAAGTTCCCTTGAAATAGGATCATTCATGATTTGACATGTACAGACTGAAAACTTCATTCTCGATTCTACGAGAATTAAGATTGAACTTCAAAATATTAGACATTTAAATAATTATTATTTTGACATTGTCTTGGAAGTGTGTTGAAGCAGATCCAATGCTTAAGCAGATGTTTCTAAACATGTTTGTTTGTTCTTTAGATGAGTGAAGTTTTTACTTTTTTTGGAAAGCTAGGTGATTGTCTGCTAGTAATTGATGAATAGCTTCTTATAATCTACACCTTTATAGCTTTATGGGAAATTGAGTTCCAATCAAGTTGAAACAAAAATTTGAGTTACAAAAAATGAGTGAAGTGGAATTTGAAATGTTGAACTGCCATGTCTGTTTTGTAAATGGATGATATAACATCAGAATTGTGTTTGTATTAACAATACCTTTTATGTGACTTGTTTATCAAGTTCAATAAATGAAGAAAAATAAATGAAAGCAGTTGAAACTAAGTGCTTGATTCCATTATATTCAATTACTATAGTATCTTTTAGAATTAATGTTGGTTGTATGTTCATATGCAAGAAGAGACTAAATTATGTTTTGATTATTTTACATACATGGGTTTTTTACCATACCAACTAATGGATATGCATTACTATGAAAGGTTAATTAGTATCTATGTTATCACTTTTCACTCCATGGTCATTATAGACCTATGTGACAACGTGGTGCTTTTCTTTCCAGGGTGGGCAAGAGTGAGGTGATACTTGAAGATGACGAGTCATTACAAAATCAAGACTTGAAATTTAAGTTGTTACTGGTTTTTGGCAATGTAGTTCAAACATTGTTTTTGATGCATAATCAATGAACTTGATGTCCGGAAAGTTTCTTATGCTTACTGTATCCTTTCATTTGTATGTCTTTTGAGTGAAGTTTGCGGTTGTGAAAGGAAAAGAATGAAACTGCTATTCTATCTGATAGCTGTTCTGAATTTTATGTCATTATTGAACAATAAGAATGGTTTTAGTTAGGTAAAGGTATATCATGTTGACTATAGTATTTCCATTGATCTTCACCAAGGTGTTAATGGTTCATTCCTAGATCCAACAGATAGCTTGGGTGAGATATCCGATGAATGGGAGTGTTGTATGTGCATATTGTAGTCTTCATTCTCGTAAGTTGCATTTTCTGAAACAGCTTAATTGCTTCATCAATTTTCTTACTCTTGTGAAAGCCATTAATCAATTTTGACTTGAAACAACATTCATCGACAGCCCAACAAAAAAGATGAATAATTATCCCACATAAGACCAACAAATAGATGTTGCACATACAAGCATCATGTTTAAGGTATACATGGACTCCAAATTTTGTGAATCTAAAGAAATCTCAGAAATGCATATAACGGGAAAAGGACATTGAACATAAGTTCACCGAAGCTTTTGAAAACGACATCGAATTGGCAGGTCTGGAGACAAGAAGGTGAGAGAACCAAATAATCTCGAATCCTATAAGCACCCTCTGCAGCAACACCAGTACAAGGAATAAAGTAAATCATAAAGGTCATTTAAGGAGTTGATATGGTAGTTCTTAATATTTCATTAGAAGGGAGAGAGCAAGGCCCAAAAGACTCCATGAAATATATTTTTATTTATAAATTTATTTGATTATTTTTATATTTTACATATATTATGTTTTTGTTATATAGGTATATACATGGTCATGTTTTTAGAGAAAATATATGTATTGATATAATTATTATTAATAAATGAATATAAATAATGTTTTATTCGATAGATGGTTGATGTTGTAGGTTTTATCGCGTGAGAGTTGAATTGCATCAGCACTTGCATTAGATTTGGCAATGCACACTTGGAAAAGAGCATGAAACTTGGAACTTTAATAAGTCATTTATCACATTTATTTTATTTGTTAAATTTATATATGATGCCTTCGTTTCGTTTCATCCATTGGTACTTGTAATTTAATTATTAGCACAGTTGAATGAATAAATAAATGTTAATGCTTAAACAAATTAATATCTAGAAGATATATAGGAGAATGGTTCAATATTAGAAGATATACAGGAGAATGCTTGAATTATATTAACATATATTTATAATATATCTATTTTCATATAATATTTAAAAATTATAAGAATTAAATGAATAATCTACTTTATTTAGAAAGATTATATCAATTTTACCATCATAAAATAAAATGAAATTCCAAGGAAATAGGAATGTATTATATATATTCTATTAAAATAAGAAGGATTTACCATTAGTCATTTATAAGTGGGTTAAGAATGCACCATCACTATAAGATAGTTGGGGTGGGAAATGATTTGATCATAAAAGACAAAATCCACCTCTTTAAGAGTTACCATATTGATAATTGCCATTATTACATATTTTTCTCATAACTTTAATTTATAAGCTATGTTTTCATGCATTTTACTTTCAAACGTAGACATTTCTTACAATAATTCATGCATTATCCATTTTCCTATGCATTGCATTCATTCAATAACATTCTTAGCAAAATTCATGCATTTAACTATATACTTGGCATATTTGAATATGGATTTAGTCTTAGGCTTTTGACCATGTGTTATTATCTTCCTTAGTTTATAATTTGTTGCATTGTAGCTTCACAGTCCATGTTTTATAGGTTTAGGAAGTTAATTCATGCATAATTTCCTCAGTTTTAGGTAGTATGAGTCGTGTTAGAGCTTACACGACTTATGTTGGCCTCATTTAGATGGTAAAATGGAGTATATAGGCAACATAACTTGTGTTGACCTTGATTTTGCATGCATTTATTAATTTTTAATGGATATGAGTTATGCTCTGGCCAATATGACTTATGTTGGCCTCAAAAATACCTCCATTCCCTCACTCAAGCTCAACATGACTCGCATTGAGTGTTTAGACCATAATTTTTCACCTATTTTCACCTCTAGTCTAAGCCGTTTGATCAAATATTAAAGGGCCATTATGCATTAGATGAAAAATAACCATTTTTGTATGGTTTTTTGGGGGATCTAGGAGGGGAATTTAGGGTTTCATGAGGATCATCTCATATCATACAATAGTTAGGATTTTTATTTATACGTACACGTAACTATTACTTAGGGTTGATTCTATTCTGACCTTCTTTGATCTTCTCTGCTCTAGTTCTTCATGAAGTAATTGAGTGGATTTTGCAGCTGAAAGGGAAGTCAAAGAAGAACCTGAAGGAAGATAACCCTGAAGAATATTTTGAAACTGAAGCTTTATTTCATTCTTTTCTTAGCGTAATTAAAACATTTATGGTTGTACTACTATTTATCATTATGTTACTTTAGAGCTTTATTTATTTCATTATGACTTAGTTCATTTCTTTAGAGGGTTGGATTATGATCTGAATAAAATATTTTTCTCTATTTAGTAATCTATTCCATTTCTTCATGTTCTTATGTTGTAATTCAAGTCTATGATGTTTGCTTGTTGGAAAGGCCCTTAACTTATGAATATTAATTGGTTAGTTAATTGCTTTGAAAGAAGAGTTAATTAACTAAACGAGCATAAGAACATTGATAGGTTAACTACCTATATATAGAAGTTGATTTAATTGGAGGTTTGAGTGTAGTAAACAAGCTTAATCACTAAAAGTAATATATTAATCATGAAAGTAGATGTCAGTTTATTTTTAGTAGGTAATTAATCTTTTGAGAGAAGGATTTTTGCTTTTAAACATTACCTTGATGAATTATGAACTTGATTAACAATGGATTAAAATACCTCTATTTGAACATGATTCCACCCCTATATTGATTATATATTATATACATTAATTTTAGCAATTTATACACTTGATAACTTAAGTAGATAATAATGATTGATTATTGATTGAATTACTTAAATAATCAAAAAATTAATAACTACCACTTAGCTACCTTTTAATCCTAGTGAACGATACCCTTAAGCTATACTCGTGATCCATACTCTTATGGTGGTATGGGTTCAAAATAAGGAGTTATAAATTTAAAACTTATTGAATTTACATTTTATCAAATTAATATCAACTCATACGCCAATAAGTTTTTAGCATTGTTACCAGGGACCAATTGTTTGTTTAGCTAATATTAGTAATTTGAGAGTAATTGATTAATTTAGGATATAATATTTTATTTTATGAATTTGTTACTGATTTTTATGCTTTCTATCTTTAGGACAGGTATTGAGTTTAATGAATGAAAAGAACCTCTAGTGTAGAAGAACTAGAGCCAATTGATTTAAAGATAAGAAGAACTTTTTATGCCAGACTTAGAACTCTCAAACAAGTAGCAGAAGAGATGGAAGATAAGCCACTTATGGATTATATTATGCCCAATGAAAAAGGAATTTAGCCAAGCCTAGTATGATCATTTATCAATAATAATAACTTTGAGTTGAAGCCAAACTTGATGCAAATGGTAAAGAGTTTGCTGTTTCATGGTTTTTCCTCTGAAGATCAAAATGAGCATTTGATAACCTTTTTGAAGATTTGTGACACATTTGAAATCAATGGTATGTTAGAAGAAGCAATTAGAATGAGGCTTTTCTTATTATCATCAAAGGATAAAGCCAAGTCATGGTTGCATTCGAAGCTCCCAAACACATTCACAACTTATGTAGAATTGGCCTAAGTGTTTCTGATAAAATATTTTCCACCTGCAAATCATATGATACACATACTCATGTAAATTAGCTAATGAATCTCTTTATCACATCAAAACCCATTAACTACTCTACAAGAGAACTTTAGGTTTCAATATTTTTTTTAACATTTTGAAATTTTGTTCCTTGAGTTAGATCTTGAACCTTTCGAGGTCTAAAATTTTATAAACTTATTTGACCTTCTCTTAACATTCTGGAATTTTAGACCTTGAACTTCTCAATATTACATATGTTGTTTATATGTTCGTTGATTTGTGTATGTAAGAAACTTATTATGGATGAGAGTTGAATGATGTGATATATGTATGCTTCAAGATGAATATCTTTGAATGATGAATAATTGGAAATGAAAATGAGCATACTAAATAAACATGGAATGAAAACATTACAGGTCCAGACAACGAAGCAAACACTTCCACTCTACTACTTGATAGGGGTAACTTGGTGCCAGGTTTATGCTTTGTCTCTCTTGACCTATCTAATGGTTTTGAATGATATTTTCATATGGAATTACTTATGAAACACATGGAAAGTGTATGAATTGATAATGACATTATATGACATACATTATATACAATCATACAATGTATCAAGCATAATCATGACATATCATGGTAGTGATATAAGGTGGAAATGATATGATAATGATATTAATGGGCTAAAGGCCGAGCTATATACCGTATTACATGTATTGAGTCATATATGATATACTATTAGGCCAAAGGCCAGACTATTTGAGTCGTATTGTATGATGATAGGCTATATGCTGGGCTTAAAAAGCTGTATGATAATGTTGGTTCCTAAAGGAATCGGGTCCTTAAGAGGATCGGTATCGATACAATATGAGACCCAGTACGAATTGTGCACAATTAAGTTTACGTATTAATAATATCAAAGGGGGAGTGCAAAACATGATTGCATTCTCAAAGTCATTTCATAATGCACATACAATCTTTATAAAGGGATGGATGATGAAAGTATACTAAAGGTACATAGATAAATACTACATACATGTACCTCATGATGTTTCTATGCTACATCTGTTATAAAAAATGTTATTATCACGCCTGTGTGAGTGACGAGTCTGTATGAGTAGGTTATACGTATAGGCTAATGTATGCGTATGTGTTTTGCTATAGGATTATGTATTTGCTGATTGTATGTATGTTGTAAATTGATATGAGGAATGATGTGTGAACCTTGTATGCGTGATGTTGATTATGATTGTGCATTGTGATGCTGTCACCTTATTGGGAAGTATAACTTCTCGGTTGGATGAGGGATAGCTACTATGTGCATTTAGGATTGTTTTAGAAGTGTTTTAGGTTTGGTAGTTTGATTTGGCATAGGTACCTAGTGAGTAAGGATTCAAATGGCATATATCTTGGTTTTTAGGTGGCGGTACGGGCGTACGAATATCCGTATGGGTGTACCGAGCATGAGAGGTGAGTAGGGTTAGGTTCTTGGAGACGGTACAGGCACACCAATGATCTGTACAGCCGTATCGGTGCTCGCAGGAAATTTAGTTTGTCAGGACTTTTAGTTTGGTACGGGCGTACGAGGTTCGGTATGACCGTACGTGACTTAAAAGTGCTTTTTTAAAAGGATAAGCTTGAACTTTTCTTTGACTTTTATTTATTTTTATCTCTCCTAAACTTTATTAAATGGTAGAATTTAGTCCACCTTATTGCTTTTACGGTGTGGAGCTTGAAGAAGCGAGTTTAGCACTTGAATTATGGATAAGTGCTAGAAGTAGCTTATTATAGGTTTATGCTAGTTATCTTATTTGCTTCTTTTCTTGCTTCAAGGCCAAGTGAGGCCTAAGAAAATGATGCTTGGGGATTAAATTCCCATATGTTTCTATATGTTTATGATATGAGCTCGATGTTTGCTTAGAAAGGTATCTCTTGTTTGTTATGCCACATCCTAAATTTAATGGTTCATTGTGCATTCATAAATTGATGTTATGCTGTGTTTTATATGTTATTGGTGTGGAAATGATATGAAATTATGATTATGTTGATAAGTATATGATAAGAATGGAGTTTAAATCTCAAAAGAGGAAATTGAAAATTTTACTGAAACCACTAACATGGACCCTAAACGGCACTAAAACAATGATTTCTATGTTAAAAACATTGAATTTGATTGAATGGTTTTGACCATAGTGCTTGTATTAACTTAAACTAGATATATGCAAATTTTGAAAATTTTGAATTAAAAATTAATTATGATATCATAATGAGGTAATGATGATGTAAGCGAGTGGAATTAATTATAATTTTTATTGGAAAATGAAAAATGATGAAGTAAGGATGAATTAGTATAATTAGATAAT
>CANYBF010075497.1:0-40659 GCA_948192965.1 Dalechampia spathulata
TGATAATTAATCAATGCATTTATATGAATCATGATGATGATGATGATGATGAATTATTGATGTTGACTATAATGATGATATTTGTAGCATGTTTATTACATAATGAAATAACATATTGGTGGTATAACATGCTTAAATGAAAATATTTAATTAAATGATAAGGGGATATATTAGGTGTTAATTAATTGAGGAATAATGAGATATTCTGTGATATAAATCTTATAATACGTGTGAATGTGACAATAATAAGGAGATGAGATACATGATGATAATATAAATACATGAAAACGATACGTAAATAATATGATATATTTGATGCAAATTAATCATATGTGATAAATAGGAATGAATTATGATTTGATATTGTAGAAAATCAATTAAATATTATACCTTGGAAATGTATAATTAATATTCTAAATGAATATTGGTAAATTGATACTATGATATTTTGGTTTATATAACTTGTTACATATATGTGTTATAAATGATTATATTTCCTACGTTATGTGTTTAAGCACCACTGAGTTTTATACTCAGCGTTTGTCATTTGATGAATGCAAATTAACAGATGAGGGCGAGCACGGATTCTCAAAGAACCAATTCAGCAGTACTCTGAGGACAAGAACTTGGATAGAGACAAAGCATATTGATAAATTAATTTAAATTAATTTGTAAGGCAGTAAATACAAAATTTTAACATAAGGACTAAGACTTCCGTAAAATCTTAGAAAGACGCACCATTATTTAATAATCAGGTAAACATAATATATATAAAAAAAATTCATACAAATCCCTTGTAGAGTAATTAGTGGTTTCCATGTATTGGAGATTATTAATTATTTTACAGGAGTATATCACGGTGTAAAGGCGTGACACATTCTAAAAACCTTAACACGAGCACACTACAAGCCTCAACATGAGCATCAGGCCTCGACACGAGCATTGGTCAGGTACCTTCCTTACTTTTCTGTGAAAAGTCATATTATGATCAGATCTCATTGTGATGACTTGCGCTTGTGTCGCCTCAAAATGGTCTTGACCAGGGGGCAAATTATTGACCCTGACTTTTCATCCACCTGTGATTTTGGGTTCTTGTCGATTCGGCTTGGTACAGGTCCCCGATATTGACCCCGATAGTGCATATATGCCTCTTTGGCTTTCTTTGAGTGTTCTAGGTGTATAAAGCACAGTACAGTTGGTGGGGCCTACCACGACATTTGGTGGGGCCCACTATCCTTTTTAGCCTTTTTTGTGTATTATGTACCTACAGAACATATTGTAATATGCCCATTAGAGGCAGAGCACATAGCATGAAAAATGCTATACTTTGGGCATGTAGCACTATATGCCTGAGAAGGGACATTAGTAAGGCCCACCACCCAGGGCCTACCTAGCGAAAGCCAAAGCTACACAACGCCTTAGAATGTCGAGTGCATCTTCGATGACATATGGCTCATATTACATTTCGATCGTACGAGCCTGTGCGCATTGCCTGAAAATGCAACATGCGTAGCACTTTACACAATGTGCTACGCATGTTACAAAATAAGACGTTTGGTGGGGCCCACTTTACACAATCTAATGTGCTCCACATAGCACAACATCTTAGAATGTCAAATGGCGCTTATTTCACATATGGGTCATGTTACATTTCACTCGTACGAGCATGTGTGCATTGCAATGTACGGAGCATGTTACACAATGTGCTACGCATGTTACAAAATAAGATGTTTGGTGGGCCCACTTTTGAGACCAAATCTAACGTACTCCGCATGGTACGATCTCTTATTATGTCAAATGATGCTTATTTGACATGATAAACGCATTACATTTCACCCTATATGAGGTAGAAAATGCAAATCGAACACATAAGGTGCATAATACTATGCACTAACAAAAAAGATGTTTGATGGGGCCCACCTTCTAGACTAAATCCAGAATACTTTTCATTGCAAAATCTCTTAATATGTCAAATGACGCTTATTTGACATACGGCTCATATTACATTTCGCTCGTACGAGGCAGAACGCATTGCAATGTGCGTAGCATATAGCACAATGTGCTACGCATGTTACAAAAAAAAGATGTTTGGTCGGGAGCCCTCCCAGGACCAAATCTAATGTGGACCATATCATACAATATCTTAGAACATAAAATGATACTTCTAGGGCATGGGGTGCACATCCCAATGCAACCCTAGTGGGCCCCATACGACAGATTAAAATGCAACGTTCGAGCATGTTACATAATATGTTGCGCACATTGTCAATGTGTGGCTCACATTGCCTTATATGTGGTGCACCTTCATTAAAAATTTTCAAATTTGGATCAAGAATTACAATTTTACCAAACCCTAATTTTTCTCTATAAATATAGAGTTAAGGGTTCATCTGAGGTGGTCCAAAATTTGCTCTAAGAGCAAGCCAAAACTTTACTAAAATTATCCCAAAATTAATTAAACATTTAATTATTTAAATCCTTAGGATTTAGAAACTAATTAGCTCTATTTAGGCTCCCTAAGCATGATTGGAAGCAAGATCAAGAAGAAAAACCTACTGCTATAAGGTAATTTCTTCCCTTTATTCCATTTTCTTCCAAGTTTTACTAAAATCCTTCTATTTTTAGCTTGATTTTGTGTGGATTGGTTTGAATCATGTTGGTTTATGATTTTTAAAATTTTTTTATGATCAAAACTACGCAAATCTAGCTTCGATCTGCCTAGATCCGAGCTAGATTTCACCATTTTGCAAAAATCCTTCATTTTCCTTTTGTTTTCCAGACAATGTGTGCTACACATTCCATAATGTGCACCACACATTGCCTATGTATAGTGCACATTATTCTATATGTTGCACACATAGTTCAAAAATTTTCTAGAAAATGCAATTTTTCTCGATTTTCACTTTCGATCTGATGACTCTAGCTGCATTAGAGGCCTTTCCATGCCTTTAGTGCACTGGATCTATCATAAATCTCCTAGATGTAAGTTAATTTCAACCTTGAAATTAATTTTCCAAATTAAATGCCCCTGTGCTTTTCAAAAATGCATTTTCTGGCTTCAATCTGCCTAGATCTGAGCTCAATCTGCTTAGATCTGAGCTAGATCTGGAGTTTTTACTAAAAAACTTCACTTTTCTTCAAATTTTCTTGGAATGTGCACGACATATTCATGAATGTGCACCACATGTTGCCTATATGTGGTGCACATTAGGTAATGTGATGCACATATTACCTCCAGATTTTCCAGAAAATCGAGTTTTTCTTCTAGTTTCTCACCCGATCTGATTTTTCCAATGGCATTTGAGGCTTGTTCATGCCTCAAGTGTTCTGGATCTGTCAAATATTATCCAGATCTAAGTAATTTTAGCCTTAAAATTAATTATTCAAGTTAAATGCTAATTTGCGTATTTGATTTGCAATTCGAAGGCCGATTCGAACTCAAAATAAGGTACTTCCTTTATTAAACTTGCTGTATTTAATCTGTAGATCGATTTTATATTGATAAATTTGATTTTCTTGAAGATTGGTACTTAATGTACACCACACATTATGTAATGTTCACAGCACATTGCTTACATGTTGCACATATTACATAACATGTCGTGCACATTCCTTGTGTTTTTCTAGAAAAATTAGATTTTTCAATCATTTTTCAACCGGATTTGATTTTTCCAGTGGCATTTGATGCTTCATAATAGCTCAAGTGTATTGGATCTATCATAAAATAATTACATTTAATTAATTTTGGCCTCAAAATTAATTTTTCACGATCAAATGCTTATTTGGTTCGTTAAAAATATGATTTTTGAAATGATTGGATTCAAATTGGTTGAGGGGTTATCTCCAATTATTCCAAGTGATGCTAGCACTTTCATTTGATTTTCCATGATCAAAAGAAAATAATTTAGCTCAAAATTATTTTTATTTTTATTAATTTTCACGATCTGACTCGTGTAAATTCATATGATTGTTGCCAAAAATTGCTGGATTTTGACTCTTGGTTCATACTTTCACATAGAATTGGACTAGTCAAATAAATCCTAAATTCATTTGCCACTAATGAATTTATTTGTGTTTATTTTGCATATTTACATCGTGCATTTTTGGCTCGTGCAACTCAAGGCAGAATGGTACCCGAGGGGGAGACTTAACATCCTAAAATTATGTATACACGAGGATATTTGTGTAATAGGGTAGAGTTATTTGGTTTGTAATAATTTAATCCCCTAATATCCCGTGTGTACCCCTTATTTCCTCGATCCCTTTCACCGGCCTTTTGGTATTTTTTTATTCGTGGATGATTTATATTTGCTAAAGTATATGTCATCATGTCACATGCCATATCACACACTACTATGTCATGTCATGCATATGTCATGCCGTAATATACTGTATTTCGTATGCTTATACATATAAATATACTAAATACAATCAAAATATTCCAATTCGCCATCCAATAACATGCCATTTGCCATACTATATGCCATGCATATACATGCCATTTCACATATCATTATGCCATATGTCATGCCATGTCACATGTCATATACCATGTCACACCGTATGCCATACCACATACCATGTCATACGCCACATCATATATCGCTATACCATGCCAAATGCATATCACTAGGCCATGTAATGCCCATGCCATGTCATTATACACATATCATGCATATGGTATGTTATTCACTTCACATGTCATGCATATAGTATGTAATTCACTATGCCATGTCATACATGCACCATGCCATTTCATATATATATATTATATCATGTCATGCATATGTCATGCCATACATCATTTCACATGTCATGAATATGATATGCCATTCATTTCACATGTCATGCATATAATATATCATACATCATCTCACATATCATGCATATGATATGTCATTCTCTTCACATACCATGCATATGTCATATTGTATGCCATCTCACGTATCATGCATATGATATGCCATTCATTTCACATGCCATGCATATGCCATGTCATCTATCTCGTACATCATGCATATGCCATGCCACTCACTTATTTAATGATCGAGGGATATTCAAACAAACTAGCATAAACCTATAATTTCCTTTCCTTTTAAATTCGCTGGTGGTATGTGAGGATTTTCCATTGAACCACCTAATTCAAAAATCAATATTCATCTTTAATCAATAATTTGAATTCTATTATGAATCATTTATTATTCATATTTAACAATCTATATACGACTGTAAAACAATAAATTACTTATCAGTTTAAAAACTTACTAATCATAACATCATTTAGGAACACCATGTTATCATTTACTGTTGTATCACTATTCATTTCTGTTAAACTATCCATTAGTATATAATAAGTATAAACTCTTTTCATTAACATAACATCACTTATATAAAACCATAATCTCGTCTAATTATTTTCTTACTTGTTCCCTTATTATTTAACTAAACATGTATTCTTTTAATAAATAGTTGATATCATAATAGCAAATACCAGACAGTTAGTATCATAATATTAATCACTTATTAATATCCAAAACATATGACTTAAATAGATTCTTATTACTAACCATACTTATATTCTACTAAAGAACAGTTGCTGTCAGAATACAAAGCATAAGAACATAATATATCAGTATATTTGATAAACATTGGACTTATTTAACCTCTTAATATATCTTATTCATATACTAACCCTGTTGTTTAATACAAACCAGTAACATCTTATACCTTTATTTAAAACTGTTCAATATTATAACTCATTTGCAAGTTATTTAAATATCATCATATATATGCTCATACTTATCCCTTTAATACCATTGTTATTTGACCATTTAATTACTAACTCATAAGCCTTAACTAATGTTTATATGTCTTTAAAATATTCATTTTAACATTCAATACATTATATGGCCGTATATCACACACACACTTGCACCTCATTTGACCATTATCATATATCATGTCACATGTCCTTAACTTAAGCATTTAATATCAATTCCCATTTTATAATTAAAACACTTTAGAAACCGTATGTCATCACAACAAACCCTTTATTATTACCTTTCACTTAGTCAACAAATTTGAATCTTAAGTAAACCCTTCATACCATTTATTAATTAACTCTTTTAAGCTTCTTAAAAACACTTATCATATTTAGTCAATTGATCATTTAAAGTCCTTAACATAATATGATCATATGTATCTATTTAAATCCACTTAACATTTGAAAACTTTCATCACATGTCTGATTTCCATTAGTAATCCATATTCTTATCTTCATAACATTAAGAGACTTCCATTTTTACTTCAATCGTCAAGTTACAGAATTAGATCATGCTTAACAGAAATCATTTTTCCATAACTTCTAATCATATGCACTTAATATGAAGATTTTAACCATAGATCATCAATTTAATCATCTTATAATTTAAGTTTTATAATTTTCTTAAGTGATTATCTTTTGATTTTAACAAATTTCCTTTAAACATACTTAGATCTTACCATCCTTTAGCGTTTTCTTTCCATATGATTTGGCCATAGCAAGAAAATCAACAAATACACACCCACACAATACACAACCATTTTATTTCATCTCTTTTACATCACTAACCATTAAAAACTTCAAATAAAGACTCAAATCTACTAAATCTGCTAAGAACCATTTGGCCAAAACATGATCCACACTTAAAAATCATAGATCTATTAGATCTAGCACCAATCCATACTCACCAATACTCACCTTAAGCAAAACAACAAAAATCCAAACTAAAATTTGATCTCCACTTGATTTAACCACATATCTATAAGGATCTTCACACTTGCCTTCCTTTAAGCTTGATTTACTCCTCCTACACACATGCGTGTACCTTTAAGAATTAGATCGGATAAGAAAATGGAGTTAGACATCAATAAGGTTGTAACAATTTACCAGTAAAATCCATAGATCTTACTGGTTTCGGCCTTACACTTAAAGATGAAGAAGAAAAGTGCTTCAGCCACCATAAATAAGAAGAAGAACAAGAAATTATTTAGCTAAACCTTGAAGAATACTTGTAGATCTAGCTTGAACTTGAAGATCAAAGTGAAAAGAAGTAGGAAAATATTATGGTTTTGGTTGCTTTAAGAACAAATGCTTTGGCCTTCTTCAAAATAAGATGGAAATGAAGATGTCTTAATTAAGCCAAATGTGTCATTATAGTGTTATACATGAAGATTAAAGAGAAAATAAGAAGAAAAGAAGTTGGTTTCGGTTTTCTTATGGAAGAAATGAAGGAAAGATGGAAATGAAAGAAGAATGGAAGGATACGCTTCGATCACTTTGAAAAGAAGAGAAGAAATGTGTATTATGTTAATGGAAAGATGGAGAAACTGAATAGAAAGTGGTTATGGCTTAGGGTGGTCCTATAGTAGCTATTGTACACCTTACCATACATGATTATAACTCTTAAGTCATACTAGTACGTATAATTATATGTATCTAATTCAAATTCCTCCAATCAATTCCCTTCTATACGTATAATATACTATAAATTATACTCCAATACTCATTTATTCATTTAATAACACTCTCCATCTTTTTCCGCTAACTCAATATACTAATATTATATTTTCTCTCTCTTTCAACTAATACATATTCCCGTTCCACTTTCATATTTGCCTATCCCACTATCAATAAAATATAGTAACTTAAAACTCCATTAACATATTTACCTATCCCACTAACTTATTTATTTCCACATACATATTTATTTACCTACTTACATACTCAATATTTAATCCATTATCTTAATATATATATTCCTTTTAATATCTTATATATATTACATCATCCTTATCCATACCAATACATTATTTTAATACTAATCTACTATGCATTACTTATACTTATTTATACATTCCAATATACCAAAAATGTATATATATATATATATATATATATATATATACATACATACACACACACACATCATACTTGCATTTATTCAATTTTACAATTCTACTCCTAGAATCATCTTAATACTTCATATACTTATGCAATATACTTACGTACCCTTTTATATATGAATATACGTACATTCAATCAATTACCACACTTAATTATATTAAGTGTTCTCAATATCAAATTCATTAAATTACCATTGTTTAGGGAATCCGTATTCAGTGGTTTCGTTAATTAACTTTATATCATCATCATAACATGAATCATATATCACATCATTATTTTCCATATTAATCACATAATATATAACTCCATGTCATCATCCTAATTATAATATATAGAAAGCAAATCACATCAATCGATTCATTAATATAGTGTGTGCTAAATATAAGGATGTGACATCTAAATGTATACTTTACACAACTCATGGCATAGAATCACTCTTTAATAAAAGTATAACATGTATTGATTTATCTACATTAATAATATCCAATCTTATTAATACTACGATTAGGGTAATTTAGATATTGAACATTTGCATACAGTAATAATCTTATATCATAAACTCTTAATGAATCTCTTATATTGTTCCAATATCTTAGACTTCATTATTTAGTTTAATACTCTAAGTAAAACAAGTATACAAAATACTACACTAAAATAATGAATAATTCCTCTTTTTGATTAATATTCACTTACATAAAACATGATGCTTTAAAGCATACATCAACATTGATCAATTAATATATAACATTTACATACTTTTATGGTCAACCAATCCATCGCGACCAATTTTAGTAGTTATATTTTACCATAATCACTTCATCATTAAATTATGCATATTGATCATACATATTTAATTAAGCATGCACAATTTTGTAAAGTCTCCCGATCATGAATAATGAGCATAGATAAATTGCACTATCATTACATTATATACATAATGCTAATATTACTGTACACAAAAATAATTTAGTGTTTATGCATGAAACTCTTAACTTACTCATTACCTTTATTTTGATAATCAATCATATTAAACATAAACTTGTTTTTTTCTAGTCTTTATCTTTATGTTATACAAGGAAGTAGCAATTCTCCTTCCTACAATATTACTTGTCACATGTAAATATCTTAAAAATTTTAAATAATTAATCTTGCAATTTATATATTTAATTAAGGTTGGATTTATTTATCAATGTATTTAATATAAATGTTTCATATATACTCTTATACCTTTACTACAAGTAATTAACTTTACCTCAAGTATTTAACATTTATTATTGCATGTACTCATATAAATTCTTTAAATTTTTTACTAAAACTCTTCAAGATCTTAAATAGTATATGTAACAACCCACCCTTTTTCTAATCATATATTTTAATTTATTTACTCATACACACATTAATAACTAATCCTTATTAAAGTGCTTATCTGCTTCCATATGAATATATTTGATTGATAAAAATTAATTTCCTATAATGTACAAAGAAAATTTCACACATTTATATGTGTTCTCAATTTTGGAATTAATTAATCATTTTATTATAGTTATTCCATTTAAAATTAAATATCCATAAATCATATAATTATGCAAGTCTTCACTAAATGCATATCTTAAGTCCATCTTGTTCTTTAGATGTAACTATAGATCCTAACTTTTCACCTGTACACTATATCTTTAGGTTTCTTTGATTCAACTTAGTATAGGCCTTCAATATTGATCCCAATTTACACATATGCATTTTAGCCTCCTACGAGTGCTCTTGACATGTGGAGCATGTTACATTTTACTTATGGAAGGTGGAGTATATAACATGCATTTCTTGATGAGTGGAGCACATAGTGCTATATGTTATACACATTCAGTTGAAATGCACATGATACATGGCCTTTTCCCATGCAAATCTAACATGCTCCATATATCACCATGCCTTTTTAGCACGAATGAGGGCAATTGCGCATAGGGTGCACCTCCTTAAGTGCCCAGAGTGTGGGGCACACATAGCTCATGTTAATGTATGCTCTAGAGCATCATGTTTTTTTATTGTAATTTAATATTGAACATTTTATCAATAAAAGGCATTATTCATTATTGAGTTTGCTTGAAAGTCTTTGAACTAAATAATGAATTCCAAGATATTGAAAAAGTACAAAGGAATTCATAAAGAGTTTATGAAATGATATTCTTATTGTATGCAAATGTTCAATATCTAAATGATCCCTCATTAATGTATTAATTGGAATGGATATTATTGATGCGGTTAAGATCAGCACATGTTATACTTCCTGATGGGGTGATTCTCATTCACTATATCATGAGTTGTCTAAAGTAAACATATGGATGGGCAATTAAAGACATGCTCATTAGAGACCCTACTAATGAGATTTCATAGGGATAATTGATCTATGTTTGTGAAATATATCTCACTCATATCAATAGTGCAAGTATCTTTAAGACTTGAGATAACAAGGTTATCTTAACTATGGATCACTATATTTTGACTACTATGTTTTATTCCTCCTTAGGAGGTGTTCATAGCTTAGAGGTTGGATATAGTGTGAAATAGTTGAAGGTAGTTTTTATCAATAAAGGATTCACCACCGCAGATTAATAGTAGGGGTTTTATCTCATTAATTCATGTAATACTCTTTATTCAAGAATCTTTGGCCAGAGTGGAATGCCTATTAATGAATGAGTTTCATAAGGGTATTATGAGAATAAAGTTTATGATTACATGAAACATCAAATTTAGGACATAATCTAACATAATTGATCATGTATTGAGTTGACATTAATTCATACTCAAACCTAAATGAGATAGTGGTTGGTGAAAGGAGTTTATTGCATGGAATCTGATATGGTAGGGTTGTAGTCAAACTAATGACCTCTTGACATTTGGGTAATCATGATGTGTGACTAGATATCACTCTTAATTTACATAAGATATTATTAATTAGAGATTAATAGATGTTGCCAACAAAGCATTGAAATAGCTAGATCTTTTATATTTATTTAACAAAGCATTGAAATAGCTTTGATTTGATACCAAGATCACATGAATCTGATAATTAGAACTCAAGATACATGTGTTTTAAGATAGCATGTGCTATGCTCATACCATATGCGAGCTTGGACGTGATTTGGTCAATATTTGAGTGTCATATGACTTATTCATGTGTTATAAGTCAGAAGGAAATGACATATGATTATCATGTGCTTCAAGAGGGATTTTAAGGCATGCACATGCAAGTCACATGCCTGAAGCATGTGACATGTACATGCATGTGACTTAACTAACCTAAAAACCTAATTAGGTTTTAATAAGTTGTCTGACATAACTTTCAGGGAAATATGTAAAAAAAAGAGGAGATTTTTAGCTGCCTCCTTTCTTCCTCCCTTTTAGTCTCATTCAAAGCTCTTAGAGAAGAAGAAGAACTTAGTTTTGATCAAGATCAAAAGAAAAGGCCAAATCCCAAAATCATCCATCATCCTCTTTTCTTTCATTTTATTTTTACTAGTCTCTAAAACAAAACTAGTAATTTGATTACTAACCATTCCTTCTTACTTATGTGGATAGTTTTTAGATCTTCTAGTTTAGGGATTGAAAAGTTTGCTATAATGTTTCATACGAACAAGAACGAAGGAGATTAGTTAAAAGTAAGTTTACCCATTTTCTTATGCATGTTCTATGTGTATGATTGCCTAGATCCATTTAATTAACATGTTTTAAAAGTTTTAAAACTTACCTTTTACTACTAAACATGTTTTAACAAACCAACAGTAGTATCAGACCATTTTGATGCTATAATCTATGCATAGAATATAAGAAATTTTTTATTTTTCCTTAATTTTGGGCTTGCATTTTTTGTAATTTTGAAAAGGTTATGGTACAAATTAAAATTCACAATTTTAACCACATGTTCTTTAATAAATTGGGTTGGTTTCTATTAAAAAACCAAATGAATACATGGATTTTTTTTAGATAAAAATTGATGTTTGTGCATGCTTCTCATTAAAAGGCCAAATAGGGTTTTTGTATTGTTCTTGATGTTCTTGCTTGATTGTTGCATGTTTAATGGTTAATCATGTAATTAATTAATAATTTAATGTGTTAAAAAAATTATGGAGCCTTTGAAATGAACAAAAATATGAATTGGAAGTGTTTTATTCAATCAAAACGAAACATGCACATAAGATGTTCATTGTTATTGTATTTGGTTTTTCATAACAAATTGCTTAAATTATTTTCATTAATTCATGTAATGGAATATAATTTAATGTTTTAGATACATTAAAGTTTTTAGAAATAAATGTTTATTAATTTTTGAGATCAATAAGTATTTTATTTGAATTAAAACTTTTAAATGGAGAAATTTGAGCATGATAAGGAGTCTAACTAGTTTTTATTATTTTGACTTCTAAATGATATATTAATATTTAAAGTGTGATTAAATAATTAATATATTATTTTTGGATGATTATTTAAGTTAATAAGTAATACATTCAAAATATTTCAAAACTAGCAAACCCATATGTTTTCAAAAGTAAGCCCAATAAGCTATTTTAAAATTTAAACCAAAAATTGATAAAAGGAGATTTTTTGTTTATGAATTTTGAGTGTATGGATGAATGTATGTATAGCATGATGATGATTATGGACTTGACCAATATGATTGAGCATATGCATTTTACAAATTTTGGTAAATAGGGCCTGCATGTCTTGACTTTCCTTATTTCTTTTGTACTTCTTTTCTTATCTACTTCACCCCAAATGTAACTTGGGGTTTCTACTATAGAAATTTGTAATTAGATTACATAGGTTGTAAAAGAAGAATAAAAGGAGGCAATTGGAGTAAGGGAATAAGGTGTGACCAAAAGTAAAACTCCAAGACTAAATTTGTAATAGAATAGTTTTATTTTCAAATTTTGAAGTTTCTAAAATCATGCATAACCTAGGTTTGACCTTAGACTTAAAGTCCATAATCATCATATTATAAATTATTATATTGGATGTATGAGATGTATGAGCATGCCATTGCATACATGAGCCAGGACCATCCATGGTGCATAATTGCATATACCCACCTTGTATGTTTCTTTAAATGACATAAAAGGAAGTAAATCCCTTAAAAGGAATATAAATCTAAGGCCTTCCATTTTTTAAGAGAAGGGTGGAGAGCTTTATGTTATTCAGGTTGTTAGGCATACTCAAGCTTATTCAATATGGGGTATATCCAAGTTTTTTAAAATGGGTTGGATTTAAATAAAATATTTTATTTGTTAGGCATACCCAAGGTAAAATATTTTATAGGTTGGTTTGGGGAATTGTTTTATAAGAGTTAACATAAGTATCAAGAGAAGTTGATAACCCAATGACTCAGTAGTCATATATTGATATGATTGACATGAAAAATATCTACCTATTGACATTAAATTCTAATTTGTTGGGCATACTCAAGATTAGGCTTAATGGTCATCAGATACTAACCCACTAAGGAAGGTAAATCGCAACCTTCTCAGATTAGTAGTTAAGGGCTATTAGTTTGAAATAAAATAATAGGAGATAAAAGCTAATAAAAGACCATGTTATGCTTCTAATATTCATGATGTTATTAATGATACATTATTTTTCCATTTTCTCTAGAATTTTATATAATGTCAAGAAAAGTTTATCTTTATAGCATTCTTGAATAAAAATTGAATAGATCCAACTACATTCACTAGATTCGCCAAATCAAAATTATTTTGAGAGGCAAATAGATAGCCCATGTACTGGATCATTTTTATCTATAACAACCTATAGCCAACTCTACTAATGAAGTTAGAGAAGCTTACAATAAGTTTAAGCAGGAGGATGAGATGGCCAGTAACATTATATTGGGTGTTATGGAGAATGATCTCCAAAAGCAGTGCGAGGCTATGAACTTTCAGGCCATGGCTACTTATCTAAGATCGCTTTTTGAAGAAAAAGCATAGACTGAGAGATATTAGCTCTCAAAAGTACTTTTTAGGTGCAAAATGGCAGAAGGGCCATTTGTTGTCTTGCATTGCATCAAGATGCATGGCTACATCTAAATGCTAGAGAACCTCAATTTTAATTTGAGACAAGAGATGGCTATATACCTTATTCTACAATCATTGCCTGATAATTATGAATAGTTTATGCTTGACTACCAGATGAATAAAGTAGTGACTTCTATTCCTAAGCTAATTAATTTATTAAAATATGCTCATGATGCTAACAAGAAGAGTGCTAAGGCAGCATTAGTAGTTAGCACTTCTAGACCTTCTAATAAGAAGGTCAAAGCCAAGAAGAAGGGCAAGAAGTCAGCCCTAAAACCTCAAGGTGGTATGGGTTTAAAAAATGCTGTAGAGAAACTCCCCAAGCGTATTTACTTCCATTGTAATAAGGATGGGCATTGAAAAAGAAACTGCAAGGACTATAGACTGGTAAAGAAGAACCATGCTTATACTCCAGATATATTTATAATTGAGGTTAACTCTAATGTTGTTTCTAATAACACATGTTGGGTATTAGATACTAGCTATGCATCTCACATTTATGATGATTTGTAAGGACTAGTCAGCAAGAGGAGACTAGCTAGGAGCGAAGCAGATATCCAAGTTGTTAATGGAGCACGAGTTGTTGCATTAGAAATAGGAACATATGTTTGGCCTTTATCTTCTAGTTTAAAATTAAAACTTAATAATTGTTATTTTATTCCTAGTTTGAATAAGAACCTTATTTTAGTATCTTGTCTTATTGAACAAGGATTTAATTTTTCCATTAATGACATTGGTTGTTCAATGTTTAAGGATGGTATGTTTTATTGTTCTACAAATGTTGAGAATGGAATATATATACTAAATAACTCAAACTTCATTTATAATGTTCAAACTAGGAGAATCAAAGCTAATACTCTTAATCCACTCTTCTTATGGCATTATCATCTTAGTCGCATAAACAACACTCGCATGCCTAAGTTGCACAAACTAAGTAACTTGGGTTCATTTGATTACGAATCTTATGAAACATTTGAATCTTGTTTATTAGGTAAAATGATAAAATCATCTTTTAAAGGAAAAGGTGAAAAAGCTCAAGAAGTATTAAAATGCATACATTCAGATGTATGTGGTCCTATGTCTTTTCATTCCAAGGGTGGATATAACTACTTTACAATGTTCATAAATGACTATTCAAGGTACAAATATTTATACTTAATGAAGCATAAATTTAAAGCTTTTGAAAGATTCAAAGAATTTAGAAATGAAGTAGAGAAATAACTTGGAAAAGGTATTAAAAACTCTTCAATCTAATCAAGGAGGTGAATACTTGAGTCAAGAGTTTCTAGAATATCTCAAAGATAATGGCATCTTATCTCAACAGACACCTCCGTATACACCTCAGTATAATGGTGTAGTTGAAAGGAGGAATCAAACTTTAATAGGTATGGTTTGCTCCATGCTGAGCCTTGTAAAATTATCTAAATCCTTTTAGGGATATGCACTCGAGACTGCTATTCATGTTTTGAACAGGGTCCCATCTAAGTCGATTGAGGTTACACCATATGAATTATGGTATAACAAGAAACCTATGCTTTCTTATATGAAAGTATGGGGATGTCCTACTTTTATGAAGAGAACACTGTCAGACAAGCTTGAGGCAAATTCTAACAAATGTTATTTTATAGGATACCCTAAGGAAACCATAGGATATTACTTCTATCTTCCTTTGGAACAAAAGGTGATTGTTTCAAAGAATGTTATTTTCTTAGAGAAAGAGTTTCTTTTAAAAGCAGATAATAGGAGTAGAATTGAACTTGATGAAGTTTAGTTTCCACAAGATGAAGCAGACCAGCTGATGGATTCTATTGATGTAGAATCAAAACCTCTTGAAACACAAGTTATCAAATGATCAACTAGAATAACAACAATACCTGATAGGTATGGATTCCTTGTTCAAGATTATAAGGAAATCTTATTAGTTCAGAATGATGAGCCAACTAATTATGAAGAAGTTTTGAAGAGTTTAGAATGTGACTTATGGTTAAAGGCTATGTAGTCTGAAATGGATTCTATGTCAGAAGATTAGGTATGGACTTTGGTTGATCCACCTAAGGAGATAAAACCCATCGGATGCAAGTGGGTCTTCAAGAAGAAGACTAACATGGATGGTAACATGGTCACCTATAAAGCTCACTTGGTGGCAAAAGGTTATCGTCAAAAGCAAGGAATTGATTATGATGAAACTTTTTTACCAGTAGCTATGCTTAAATCCATAAGAATCTGAGTTGCTATTGCTGCCCATTATGATTATGAGATATGGCAAATGGATGTGAAGATAGCTTTCCTTTATAGGAATCTACTTGAGGAGGTGTATATGACACAGCCTAATGGTTTCATATCCAATGATAGCAATAAAGTATGAAAAAATCAAAGATGCATTTATGGATTAAAGCAAGCATCAAGAAGCTGGAACATCCATTTTGATAAGGTAATTAAAGAATGTAGCTTCATTCAAAACATAGATAAGTCATGTGTTTACAAGAAGGATAGTGGGAGTGAAATCATTTTCCTTGTACTATATGTACATGATATATTAATCATGGGAAATGATATTTCAGTTTTGCAGAGTGTTGAAGTTTGGTTATCTAAACAATTCTCCATGAAAGATCTTGGAGAAGCTACTTATATCTCGAGTATAAGGATCTATAGAGACAGATCAAGGAAACTTATTGGCCTTTCATAATCTACTTACATACACAAGGTACCAAAGAGGTTTAGTATGGATCTTTCCAAGAAAGGTTATATTCCCATGTTACATGGAATGCATCCTTCCAAGGCTTGGTGTCCAAAGACACAAGAGGAGATAGATCACATGACTAGAATCCTATATGCATCTGCAATTGGATCTATCATGTATGCTATGTTATGTACTAGGCCTAATATGGTTTTTTTTTTAGTGTCATAAGTAGGTTCCAATCTAGTTATGGAGAGGAACACTGGGCAACTATTAAGAATATCCTTAAATACTTAAGAAGGACTAAGGATATGTTCTTAGTAGGTATACTAATGCCAGTTTCCAATCTGATAAAGATGATTGCAAATCTTAATCAGGTTATATGTTCATGATGAATGATGGTGTTGTTGTTTGGAAGAGTGCTAAATAAAAACTACAACAGATTCAATAATAAAAGCAGAGTACAAACTACGTCTGATGCAGCTAAGGAGACCATATGGATTAAGAAGTTCATTCATGAACTTGGTGTGGTTCCCTATAGTGCAAATACTATTCCTCTATTATATGATAATAACGGAGTAATAACCTAAGCAAAGGAGCCCAAATATCATCAAAAGAGCAAACATGTACTTAGGAGATACAATTTGATTAGAGAGATCATTGGTAAAGAAGAAGTAGAGGTTAACAGAGTTCCCATAGAATAAAACATGGCGGACCCTCTTACTAAAGCTTTGATGAGAAGCAACCATGATAGGCATGTAACTTCCATGGGCTTGAACTTTATGTATGATTGGCTCTAGCACAAGTAGGAGTTTGTTAGTGTATGCTCTAGAGCATCATGTTTTTTTATTGTACTTTATTATTGAACATTTTATCAATAAAAGGCATTATTCATTATTGAGTTTGCTTAAAAGGCTTTTAACTAAATAATGAATTCCAAGATATTGGAACAGTACAAAGGAATTCATAAAGAGTTTATGAAATGAGATTCTTATTGTATGCAAATGTTCAATATCTAAATGATCCTTGATTAATGTATTAATAAGAATGGATATTATTGATGCGGTTAAGATCAGTACATGTTATACTTCCTTATAGGGTGATTCTCATTCACTATGACATGAGTTATCTAAAGTAAAGATATGGATGGGTAGTTAAAGAAAAGCTCATTGGAGACCTTGCCAGTGAGATTTCATATGGATAATTGATCTATGTCTGTGAAATATATCTCACTCATATCAATATTGCATCCTTAAGATTTGAGATAACAAGGTTATCTTGACTATGTATCACTATATTTTGACTCCTATGTTTTATTCCTCTTTAGGAGGCATTCATAGCTTAAAGGTTGGATAGAGTATGAAGTAGTTGAAGGTACTTTTTATCAATAAAGGATTCACCACCCCATATTAATAGTACGGGTTATCTTATTGATTCATGTAATACTCTTTATTCAAGAATCTTTGGCTAGAGTGGAATGTCTATTAATGAATGAGTTTCATAAAAGAATTATGGGAATAAATTTTATGATTAAATGAAACATCAAATTTAGGATATGATCTAACATAATTGATCATGTATTGAGTTGACATTAATCCATAATCAAACCTAAATAAGATAGTGGTTGGTGAAAGGAGTTTAGTGCATAGAATCTAATATGGAAGGGTTGTAGTCAAACTAATGACCTCTTGACATTTAGGTAATCATGATGTATGACTAGACACTACTCTTGATTTACTTAAGATATTATTAATTAGAGATTAATAGATGTTGCCAACATGTCAAGAACCCAAAAGGTCACACACTAAAACTTAAAGGAATGGTAATGATGAATTGATATTGATAAGATAATGTTTTTTAGTTACTATATAACCTATATATTTCATATTTATTTGATAGAGCATAAAAAGAGCTTCAGTTTGATACCAATATCGCATGAATCTGATAAGTAGAACTTAAGATACATGTGTTTTAAGATAGCATGTGTCATTCCATTGCCATATGCGGGCTTGGATGTGATTTGGTCAATATGTAAGTGTCACATGACTTATTCATGTGTTATAAGTCAGAAGGAAAGGAAATATGATTATCATGTGCTTTAGTAGGGATTTTAGGTCATGCACATGTAAGTTACATGCCTAAAGCATGTGACATGTACATGCATGTGACTTAACTAACCCAAAAACCTAATTAGGTTTTAATAAGTTGTCTGATACAACTTTTAGGGCAATACACAAGAAAAAAGAGGAGTTTTTTAGCTACCTCCTTTCTTCCTCCCCTTTAGCATCAGTCAAAGCTCTTGGAGAAAAAGAAGAACTCAGTTTTGATCAAGATCAAAAGAAAAGGCCGAATCCCATAATCATCCATCATCCTCTTTTCTTTCAGTTTTTTTTACTAGTCTCTAAAAAAAAACTAGTAATTTGATTACTAACCATTCCTTCTTACTTGTGTGGATAGTTTGGAGATCCTCTGGTTTAGAGATTGAAAATTTTACTATAACTTTTTAGACAAACAAGAATGAAGGAGATTGGCTAAAAGTAAGTTTACCCACTCTGTTGTCACGAACTCTTCTCTTATATGTGTTCTATGTATATGATTGCCTAGATCCACTTAATTAATATATTTTAAAAGTTTTAAAACTCACCTTCCATTGCTAAACATGTTTTAACAAACCAATAACTCTAAAATCTGAAGTATGGAGAACACTTGCTATATGTTATGCATATAGCACTTTTTTGCACTATATGTTGTGCATGTCACCTTCATAATTCACAGAAGCCCACATTGCTAATGTAATTCTGGCAACCTATGAACCTAACCTATAAAAATGGCTCATATATTTCTAGGAAAAAGGTTCAAATTTTTATAATTATGGTCAAACTCTACCAAAATCACTTCTCACTTAATTAAACACTATTAAGTTCTTAATTAGGATCAAAAACTAATTAATCCTCACTTAAATCATTAAACACATTTTAGAATCAAGATTAAGGCTTAATCATCCTTGGTGAGTGTTGGAATTTCTCTTCCTCTCTCTTTTCTCTTGATTTTCTTAATGGAATTATGATTTTGCATTGTTTTGTGCTTGATTGGCTTTAATTAAGAATGTAACAATAGCATTCTTAGCTTTCCTGTAGCTAGAATGATTTATAATAATCATATATTTGCTTGGATTTATGATTCTTTCATGTTTTTGCTTAAAATGTCATTGTCCTCTTATTATGCATGTTATGTGTGGTGCACATTGTCATGGGTATAAATCTCATCCCTCAACTGAGACCCGTGCGACACTCATGTAAGACTCTTCTTATATGAGCCAGCCTCTCAACTCTCATACTTCATCCTTTCATGATCAAGATAAGCTTCCCATGTGGAAGCCCAAGCAATACCGAGTCTATTAGAAGAGCCTGAGGGCTCTTTGATGAACATAAACATCATATGAGAGGAAAACACACAAAGTAAGCATAAGGCACAATGACTGAATAATCCGTCTACTTGTTTTATTGAAGAATACAATTGATACAATGATTTGATAATCCTGCTCTATGTGTAGGCCGGAGGGATTATCCTACACCAATGACAAGCCTAGCCAATGCTAGCTGTCATGCCTAGTCTTCGGACATCACCCGAGGCTGACTAGACACTCCCCCCCTAAAAGCATTAGGAGCATCATCAAGTGTGGCAGGAGGAGACATCCAAGTGTTCAAGCCAACACTCCCCAAATTACAAGAACATAAAATACATTTATTCAACCCTAAGTGTTCAAGCCAACACTCTCCAAATTACAAGAACATAAAATACATTTATTCAACCCTAAACTTCCACCTGTTACACACATCACCCTTTATGTTATGCATATAGCCTAATTTTTTAGTAGATACTACCTTTGTCATGCTATATGTTGCATACATAATAGCCAGATTTTCACTCTTTCATGATTTTTCACTCATTTTCACTTATTTTTCCAGTGTTAATTGAAGTTTTTAGTAGCATTTCAGGTTCCACAGTAATCTAAATGATATCAATTCGTAAAACATTACTTTAATTTGATTAATTTTGGCTTCAAAATTTATTTTCAAGTTAAAATGCTATTTTTAATTTGACTTTAATTGAGCTTTGATATGATTAAGTTTAAATTAGATATTGAATCATTTTCAATTGATTTACCATGATATTGGAATCTTCTAATTTTGATTCTCATGATTAATTCATTAATTTTTCGCTAAAAATCAATTAATTTCTCCTTATTCTTCAATTAAAATGCCATTTTTAATTGAATATTTTTCATTTGACATGTTTTAACCAGATTTGGATATTCACTTATTTTTTAGTGATGTTAGATGATCTCAAGATATTTCAATTCGTGGCTTTGATCAATTTTTTTTCTAAAAATTGATTCTTTTGATTTTTTCATGACCCGACTCATATTTATTGTTACTTTTTCATGAGTGTTGTCATTACATTCAACAGATATTGACCTTTAATTCATGCCATCATATAACATCAAATTGATCAATTGTGTCTCATATTTATTTGTTACCTAACATTGATTGTCTGCTTATATTTCTATTCGTGCTTTTTGGCTCATACTGTCCAAGGTTGTTTTTCCTAAATAAAGGAGATGTTGCTTAATATCTCAAATTTTTATATCTTCAAAGACCCCTTTGTAATAGAATAAACTTCTATTTTTTTTCTAATTAGCATATGTGATTAGCATTATTCATCATTTATCACCTATCTCTCTCGATCCCTTTCGACAGGCCATTATTTTTATTTGTGCTACTATGTTTATTTTTGATGTTTGACATGATGTATGCTATACTTGTCATGCTTATGTCACTTCTCACGTATCATGCCTATGCCATGTCATTTCTCATATGGCATGCCTATGTCATGTCATTTCTCACATGTCATGCTTATGACATGTCATTTTTCATATATCATGCCCATTTCATGCCTATGACATGTCATTTTTCATATGTCATGCCCATGTCATGTCATTTCTCATATGTCATGCTTATGTCATGTCATTTCTTACATGTTATGCTTATGTTATGTCATTCTCACATGTCATGCTTATGCCATGTTGCTTTTCATATACCATGCCTATGTCATATCATTTTCACATACCATGCCTATGTCATGTCTCTTTCATATATCATGCTTATACCATGTCATTCTTGCTATGATTACATATCATGTTTGCTATGTTATATCTACTATAATTGTTGTCATCTTATGGTTGTTAGGTGTATTATTCATATCTATGAATGCTCATACATCTACCTAGGATAATTAACATGACTAAAATGGTAAAATTGAATTTGAAACTTTAAAAAATAAATCTTCATCACTCGAACCCATCTCTGAAGGGTTTGACTTAGCACTCATGCTATGAGTCAGTTGAACCAAATCCAAAACCATTTGGTGGTGACTCTATTTTATGACCTTTTATCAAGTTCATATCATTCCTCAAGGGAGCCCCTTGGAAAGACCACACTTTTGCTCCAAGCATGCCTCCTAGTGTCATCTGTTGTAAGCCTCACTTTGGATCATGGTAAGCTTACAATAACCAAGGATGAATTTAAGGTGATCCTGTAGTTATATTGCTTAATTCTAATGTGTATCCATTAAATTTAAATTCTAATATCCCTTAGTAATCTTCTTTCCTAAGGCAATAATTTAATTATATCTTTATTTATGTAAATAATAATGATCAAGTTTAATCCTAATAAGAGTTATGTCATTAGTCTTCGCAAAAATGCAAGTGAATTGCCATATTCTTATATAACCTATATCCCCCTAATTCCATTTTTGTTTATTAAATTTCCAACTCTCAAACCTTAATTTTCCAACCTACTACTCATAAACATTCTCCACTTGTAGTTATTAAGTTATGATGTGCCTAAGTACTCATTTCTATCTAAATTCATGCACTTCCAATAATTGATGCATGTATATATAATTAAGGGATTTTGACTAATATATTGTACATGCATATTCATTTTCCTCAATTACTCTTTATTTACTTTATTTTGTTTTGATTTAATAATTTGGTTATCAAGTTGTTCAATGGATAGATGGTGTATAACAACTCCATTCAACCAATCACTCTTTCCCTAACATAAGTTAACAATTGATAAGTACACATACATATTCTTTCATATTTCATATCAATAATACATGCAAAAAATTATTTTATTTATTAGCCTATCATGACAAACTCATCACATGCATCAACAGTTTTTCTATATCCATAACTAACTAGTCACATATCTAATTCATCAAATTTAACACTAACTTTACCATGTTTGACCAAAACATGTTTAAAGTATCATCATTTCCTACTCCACTTCTTTTTTTTATTAAGTAGCAAAATCAATTTTACATATATTTTACTTTGTGCTAGAATCCTTCACACCTAAATTGCTTTAGCATGTTGCTATACTTCTTTAAGGTAGTTCATGCATTAATTTAAGCACACACATAATTACAAGGCAAGCACCACTCATTTTGCTTCTTTATTACACACTCACTTAATTAAATTCATGCTTCTCATCTCCACATTTCTATTCTATAGTTAGGTACTGAATCATCCTTTCTATTTAAACATATTACTCTTTATGTATATAATTATATAACTACATATTTTAAACCTTACCTCAAATGCTTAAGCTTATCTAACTTTTTCACTTGTAAAGACCCTTTTCCAAGATTTTTTTTTCATTTTCCTTCTTTCTAACTCACGTAATTGTTAGCCATCTAATGGAAATTAATTATCCACCTAAGTTTCTTTCTAAATTTAGGGTGTTTGAATGCATTTTAAATTGTAGCATGACCTCACCATTAATTTTTCTAAATGACTTATTTTATTTTATTTTTAGTTTTTCTACTTGTACTTAAGGAAATTATACCTTAATTTTCTTCCACCACCCACAAATCTCATAAACATAATGATTATTACCTTAAGAGGTAAACTTTGTTCTTATATGATTTTAGATCCTTTGTTTATCCATATGTATGCTCCCTCCTTTTACGCTTAATATATTTTGGTCAATGTTAACATATTGTATTTATTTGTTTGTTGAAAAGGTAAATGATATTATTTAACACTCACATTTATTGTCACAATCACTTGATAAAATATGTTCCCGTAGATAGATTAATAAATTCTCTATTTATTTGAAATCTATTAATCATTATATAAAGGATGTACATGACTTTTTCTTTATCAACTAAATACATGTCATCCTTAAATTTGTAATTAGTTTCAATTACTCATATATACTATGCTTTTCCTTATTCATAATATTCATAAACAATGTAGATATACATTTGCATAACTATGACATGCCATCTATATATCAAACTAACATATGTGTGGATTATTTAAACATATCAAACATGTTCATATAAAATGAATGGCTTTACATTACTATCTTTATACTATCTATAAATACATGATAGTTGCATCCATAACTCAACCCGACTAAATTACATCAAGTCTTATGCCTTTAAACTTCAAAATGTTACTTATTGATGATTGACTAGTCTCTCTTTACCCATGTTACTAACCTGCATTCATTAAAAGATAAACATTGAGTATAAAACTCAATAGTGCTTAATTATGCAAGCATAATGAAATAATCATTAAATTAGACATATAACATAATAAGCAATGTTGATATATCATTTACATATAATTATCATCAAGGTATATTCATTCTAGTACTAATCAAGCTATCATATCATATCTATTCATTTATCATGCTAGCATCTTAGTGTATTCAAACATTCACCTAAAGTGTAATAAACATTATAATATTAGTCATATGTCATAATGCAAGTAATGTGTACTTTACCATATCAGCTCCATTTTCCTTCACCTGTACACCCCCACACACTAATATATAATCACACCCTTTACCTTTACACTCTTAGATGTAATCATCATAATCATCATACATAATTATATCCTTAGTATGGCATGAATCATCCTATAAAAAAATCACTGATAAGGAATTATAACCTTATATCTTATAATCATGTATAAATTAATAGTGAATCAACCTCCTATCTCAAAATCATCTAGTAGGGTATAATCCATCTTATTATATCTTAATCGTCATACTTATCTCAACGTCCTTCTTTATTCCTTTACGTGTCAATTTGTACGATTCAATGCATGAACAACTTAATATTGATAATATGATTCATAATCATAATATTCTATACCATATCTTAGTCATATCAACTTAGAATGTCATAAATCATATTCATAAGAAGATTCAATTAAATTATTATTTTATATCATAATCAAATATCATCATATTTCAAATAGGGGATATAATTCTAAGGGATTCAATTTTTTCCCTTATCTGCTATTATAAACAACTGAATCCTAAGAACAAACTTACTTTCTCCTTGCCTTTATTAGTTCAGGGAGTAATGGTAATGATCTTGTATCTTTTATTATACATACATTCTTTCTATATGAATTAAATGAATCAAATAGATTTTTAATTCATATCCCAATCAGTATGCATAACAGTTTAATTTTGCATTCACACTGTAATTTTCCCCTTAATTATACTTCTAAGCATTTAATACCAATACAACATCATAGTTAAATAATTTCTTTTAATTAATTTATTTGGTAAATTTTATTATTTGTACCTTACCATTTCTTATGAGTATAAGTCATATATATATCATTTATTATAAGTATAATGTTCATAACATTGAATGTTCATAATTTTATTCATTAATTAAATTATTTTATTCAACTAATGGTAATTTGCTTAACCATATACTCTATCTCTTAATAATCTATGTATACACTAAATTAGCAACTTCATTATTTATAACATGCACAATGTATTTTATACACATATATATATAAAGCTTACTGGGTTAACTTTCATATTTTCTTCCTATGTAATTAGAATCATTAGGGTTACTTATATTAGGTACAATTTTCCTTTATGGCACACTTTATCAATTACAAAATCGTTTAACAAGATCCTACATTATTTCCCTTCCTTAGAAGTCCATTTTCTACCTTTAATGCTTGTATCAATCGTAAGGAATAAGGTAAGTTTAATATGGTCTAATGATTTTATTAGTTAATGAGTTCAATTTAGTTGGATTATCCATTAATTTAAGGTTTTGCTAAGTTCCTTTGTCATATTTACATGAACTTAGTTAATGAATTTATGGTGTAACATATTAGTTCACTCTTAAAGGTATCTCCATCATAACATACATTAATTATGCATTACAATTCTCCCAATAACGAGATATAAATCTATTATTCAAATATCCCTCATGTAAATATAAAGAATCATATGCAAAAGTAGAAGGTAACTTCTAATTTAGCCACTTCATACATCTCATTATAGGATTTAGCCTTCATTTACATTCCTTATAATTGATTTATTTTACAAATTGTTAAATTCATCAAAGTATGGTCATTAAAGCATATAAATGCATCAAAACTTTTAACATAAGGTTTTGATGGGTGAATAGTATGGAATAACAATATCTTTACCTTTAATTTTGAATTGGTTACTAATTTTCATTTTATTTCTTTTTGGTACCTGAACTTGAATTTTTTTTTCAATAAGAGGTTTTCATCTAAATAAATGCACACATGAATAACTAATGGAGGAATATTCCATGAATATTTGATGATATGGCATGCATTGAAGGTTGATTACTATGTAAGCAAATAAAATGGACACGTCAAAAATGTTGACTGCGATGTCAATCAATAAAAACATGACACATATATGCCACATCATCTGTATTTAAGACGTGTATGCCATGTCATGTTTGTATGTCATATGTTTTCCCATCATCCATGTTTGCCACATCATTGAACATGACATGACATATACATAGCAAACATAGATGATGTGGTATACATGTGTCATATTTATATTCAT
Organism: Dalechampia spathulata; assembly: GCA_948192965.1. Taxonomy (NCBI): domain Eukaryota; kingdom Viridiplantae; phylum Streptophyta; class Magnoliopsida; order Malpighiales; family Euphorbiaceae; genus Dalechampia; species Dalechampia spathulata. The sequence continues at coordinate 26,629 of CANYBF010075497.1, forward strand.
TGGCATAACACTTAATCTTTATGCTTGTCATGTCATGGAATATTTCTTCTGAGGTAGCCATGGCAGTAAAAAAGATGAAGAAATCATTTGAAAACCTTTCGTTGAAAAAAAGTTAAAGTTTAGGTACCAAAAATAAATAAATTGAAAATCAATGATCGATCTAAAATCAAAGGTAAGAACAATGTCATTCAATACTATTCACTTGATTTTGAGCATCCAATAGGTTTTACCACAAAGATGAAATAGATTTTTATTCTAGTTAAAGAGGTCCAAAAATACTAATTAATGATTTAATAGTTTAATCTTATACACAAGATATTTATTTCATTTTTCTTCTCATGCAAACATGGATAATAAATCAGTCCTTTATTAGCATCAATCCATATATAAATCTTATATCTTGACCATGTATTCATACATACATATATACCATAATTTGATCTTACTTTTTTATCAACATTTAGTCAATGATTCATTGTAACTTCAGTTTCATAAATTTGCACTTGCACACCCATACATACTTTAGAACATGTCCATACACAATCAATAAGATTCAGCCTTAACAATTATACACATTCCCTTTATTAAAACCATAAATTTCATGCATAACCATATAATATTTTTATGGAAATTAAACATCTTATTCTTAACATAAAACTAATCATTCACTCACATTTGTATAAGAATTTTTTTAAGGAATACTTCATGTATAGTAACTTGGCTGCTATCCTTCTAACTTATTTCAAGTGCAATAAATTATGTAAGTACTTTTATCTCTAACAATTACCTTATCTTGAAAGCTTATGCTTTCGTGCATGACCCATCTCTTCCACATTTAAAAAATCAAATCATAGAGGTTACCTTTATCACTCTACCTCTAAGGAATTTAAGCTCTTTATGAACTACTTGTACAGGGTTGCTTAATGATAAAGTATTACATATAATTATTTCCCCTTTTAACCAAATAATTACATATAATGTTAATCCTCCCATTTTGTAATATAATTATTTCCCCTTTAACAAATAATAAATAAAGAGTGGTAAATTTTATTTCTAGTGGCAAACCTTCTTTGTAATTAAACCTTGAATTTCCTAAGTTCTTATCTTATCTCATAACTCAATAGTCGGTTAACTCCCTCCTTATTTGACCAACTCTAATTTAATTAAGAAATATATTTAATTTATAAGCAATAAAATTATAGGTAGTGCAAATTCAATTGTTCATTAATAAATATGGTAATATGTATTATGATATGCTTTAATTCCATTTTCTATGATGACATTTACTTTCCTAATTTAATTTACCCAAACATAATTTCAAAGTTAATAGATCATTCATATTAACCAATCGTACTTCCATATTTAACCAAGCATAATCACATTAAATTCATAATTCACACACATATACATACATATAAATGTAATGCCATTAATCCATATGTTAATTTAATTAATTTACCCTCTTTTCATATTCATCTAATTGATATTATTCCAATACCAACTATTCATAATCCATGCTTGTGCTTATTTGAATAACAATTTACACCAATAAAAAATCATCAAATATGCATAACTTAATCCAATATGTTAATCCTAAAGCAATGTTCAAGATGGAATGAATTGAAAAACTTAAAACAATTTTAGCAAACTATTTTAAAAACCAATAAACAATTTTTGAAAACAACAAACTAAAATAAATAGGTTGATTAAAGTGAAAAAACCTTAAAGCCTTTGTAAAATAAGGCAACTAAAAATAGCAAGGTAATATATGAGAAGAAGAGAAGAAAGTAGTGGATACATGATATATAGTGGTTTGGCCTAAATGTCTACATGTACTCTTTTAAAACTAATATTTGAGGCTCCAATAAAACAATAAGAAGTTTTCAAGGATAACTTTGAACCTTTACAATAAATGTTTTCAATAGGCTAACTTGTAATCTCTTCAAGTTTTCAACAGGCCAACTTGACAACCTTTAACAAGTTTTTAGCAAAATAACTTTTAACCTCAAGTTTTCATAGGCTCACTTATAACCTTTTCAAGTTTTCTTATAAGGCTAACTTGGTAACCTCTTACAGTAATTAAAATGATATAAGGATAAAATTTTCACACTCTTTAAAAAATCCTACTGAAAAGATTGAGAAAGGATATTCAAAATAAAGCTCTTTGAAAATACTTTTAAAGATGTCTATGAATTAAATCATTTTCATTCATGTTCTCTTATTTTCTATGTTTTTTAACTTCAAAAGCTCATGTTTTTATACTTGAAAAATATGACCATTATATTTCAAATACATAAAGTATAAAAATATAAGTTTATCAAATCTAAAATGAAAACATCTTCTGTTATGTGAAATCAACAAGCTAATTTATGTGATAGAAAAATTTGTTACCAAATTTAATTTTTGAAAACTTATCATTTTTATAATATTCAAAAATCATTCTATCAAAAGAGGAAATTTTGTATTTTGAAAGATGTTCAATTTAAGCTTTATAAAGAATATATTTCTCAAAATTCTCTTAACAAAAATTCTAAGAAAATTCTTTATTAAATAAATCTTCCAAAACTCCTCCTTAAAAAGTTTCATGAATTACATTGAAATTATTCCATGGAAAGGGATGATGATTCAAATACAAAATAACAATATGATTGTTTCCTTCCATGTAGATAGTTAATATATTTGATTTTTTAAAAATCAAATAAATTAAAATCTACCATAAATAATTAAAAATAAACAAAGTTATAAAATATCATTAAGTGATAAGGTAATTATCTTTCCAAAAGTTGAGATAATCATCATAAATCACTTAGATAACTTTTGAAAATAATAAGTTAAATTATTGAGTTAAGATCTTCAAAATATTTTCCAAATAAATTAATTATCCATTTAAAAATACTAATCATGTGATAACGAAAGTTAACATGATTTGATAAAAAATCAATTATCCATTAAGAATAGAAAATCATGTGAATCAAAATAAGTATATCAAAGATAAGAAAAAGTAAATCCAAAATATAGATGTTAACAAAACACTAATAAAAATCACTTGAATTAATTAAATACACACTTAAAAATAATCAATTTTGGCATTCATCAAAATCAAAAAGTCAATATTCTCCCCTTTTCAATAATGATAAAACTTGATTAAAAATAATTTAAAATACATAAGGTTAAAGCATTAAAATAGAATTTTAGAAAATATTCCTTTTAAAATGTTGCATGTGTAGGAGGGAAAAGCGATACTCCTGCTAAGTTGATGATCTTATGTAAAATGCTTATCATACTCCTCCAAAAATATTATTGTATCCAAACATGTATACAACAATATATCATAACATATAAATTCTTAAAAAAATAAGAGTAATATTCAAAATGATCAACGCATGTATAAGTAGTTATCCAAAATCACATGTCAAACCATAATCTTATAAGTCATAAACTTGTATTCTTCTCCTCGTAAGTATTATATTCTTCTTCCCCTTTTTATCATCATGAAAAAAAAAAGAAAGAATAGAATCAGAATATTAAAGTATTAATAATAATACTATAAAGGAGTATATTGAAAATAGTGAGCTAAGTAAGAGAGAAATGATCAAAGCAACATCCAAGCACTCTTTGTAGAATAGCTTTAGTCTTTATGATAGAGTGAGACCAAGTCATTCTTCCTCTTACCTACTAAGCTATAGAGGGCTTGAGAACAATCTGAGCCTCATCCTCCCAATTGTCTGAATCACTATCAGTTTCCTCAACTTCTTCATAAGATATCTTATGACAGACTTCTAAATCGCTCACATAAGTGAAACTTCCAGACCTAGGTAACAGAACATGTGCAATAATCTCGTGCAAACTATAAAATGTCTCTTGAAGAACACTTGCACTTATTTGTTTCTTAGTCGAGATGTTTTGATTTTCTAAGATTAACTTTGTTACCTCTAATTCATCATAGCCATTAATTTCTTTTAAATCCTTCCTTTGACTGATTCTAATTCCTTCATTGGGAATATTGAAAGCTTTCCCAATGTCTTGAGTTATGATTGTCAATCTTTTTCCTTTGACTTAAAACATGTAAAACTCACCTTCTACAATAACACTTAATGATCCATAAAATTATCTTACCAAATTTTCATGTATACATTGATTAAGGTGAAAGAAAGGAATCTATTGTTGTTTTTTGAATTGGCTCTCTATGTTTAAATTTTGGTTAGAAAAGTCTTCCCAATCAATGATCTTTCATGAAATGATCTTTTAAGAAGAGAAAAGGATTTATGATTCCTTAGTTTTTGCTCTCTTTTCACAAAGTGGAGATAGCAAAGGTTTATAAATCTTCTTTTATGAGAGAGTGAAATAAGAAGATAAATCCAAAAGAGAAAAATCTCTAAAATCAAAATAAACACATTAGTCCTAAAATAGATTCATAATTTTAAATATTTAAATAAATTAGAAATATACTATATTTTTACCAAGAATAAGGATACTTAAAAATATTTTTCAAAATTAAATATCATTTATATATATATGTGAAAATAGTTTTGGTAGAAATAAATTTTATGTAGATATATATATGTAAAATATAAATAGTATGCTAAAATCATATATGATTTAATCATAAATGCATATATGATCAAAACATGGACTATAATGCTTCAGATATATTATACCTTCCAATTACAAATTAAAAATGCACATACTAAGCTATCTTCTTAAAGATACAAATCAATCCTCACTTAGTGGTTTCATTAAGATATCAACAACTTATTTTCCATAGGCATAAAAATTACTTCGATATCTCTTCTTTGAATATGATCTCTAATAAAATGATGTCGAATCTCAATGTGTTTTATCCTCAAGTGTTACACAGGATTTTTGGATAGGTTGATTGCATTTATGTTATCATAATAAATTAAAATATTTGTATATTTCAATTCATAGTCTTCTAATTATTGCTTCATTTATAGAATTTATGCCATATAACTTCCAGTTAAAACATACTCAGCTTCTGCTGGTGATAATGCCATAAATGTTTTCTTCTTGCTAAACCACGAAACAAGACAATGACCAAGGAATTGACATGTCCCTGAAGTGCTTTTTTGATCAACTTTACTTCTTGAAAATTTTATATCAATATAGCTAACTAGATCAAGTGAAGTATCTTTAAGATACCAAAAACGTAAGTCTTGAGTACCATTAATATACCAAAGATTCCTTTTAATAATAATTAAATGTATCTCCTTAGGATTAGCTTGGAATCGCACACATAAATACACACTAAAGTGAATATCAGGTCTACTTGTGATCAAATAAAATAATGAATCGATCATACCTTGATACATCTTGATATCCACACTTTTACCTTTCTCATCTTTTTCAATTTTCCTTGTTGGACTTATAGGAATATCATAAGCTTTAGCATCATTCATTTTGAATTTTTCAAGAGTTCCTTTGTGTACTTAGCTTGATTAATGAAAATTTCTTCCTTGCTTTGTTTGATTTGTAATCCAAGGAAAAATGTGAGTTCTCCCATCATACTCAAATTCCTTTTATATCAAACTTCTAAAATCCTTACACGTAAGCTCATTAATTGATCCAAAAATAATATCACCAATATATATTTGAATAATAAGTATGTCATGCTTATGATATTTTGTAAATAAAGTTGTATCAACTTTACCACTTATAAAATTATTTTCTAACAAAAATGTTCTAAGTCTATCATACTAAGCTCTAAGGGCTTGTTTAATACCATACAATACTTTTGTTAATTTAAAAACATGATTTGGTTTTTCAAAATCTTTAAAACTAGGAGGCTATTTGACATAAACTTCCTCATTTATAAAACTATTCAAAAATACACTTTTCACATCCGTTTAGTAAAGCATGAAGTTTTTATAAGATAGAAATACACATAAAAGTCAAATTGGTTCAAGTCTAGCAACTGAAGTAAAAGTCTCATCAAAATCAATACCTTCCTCTTAATTGTAACCTTAAGCAACTAACCTTGCCTTGTTTTGAACCATATTGCCTTTCTTATCAGGCTTGTTTCAAAATACTCATCTTGTTCAAATGATTGTATGATCCTTTGGCTTAAGAACAAGTGTCTATACTTTGTTATTTTCAAACTGATTAAGCTCTTCTTGCACTGCATTAATCTTGCTTTCATCACTTTGAGCTTCAATTGCATCCTTTGGTTCAATTTAGGATATGAAAGCCATGGTTCTAACTAGATTTCTTATTTGAGATATTATCATCATCTTCTCGAATGAACTAATCAGTATGTCTTTCTTTGCATGGTTCCTATGGTATTTCCATTACTTAAAAAGATTGTGTTCTTCAACCATTTGTTCTCTACTTTATTATTCATTAAGAATATTAGCTAACTGATTTTTTTCTTCTATCAAATTAACAGACTGATTTTCCTATATGCTTATATAATTTCCTAAAAGATCATCATCAATAGAATCTCTACTAGGTATAGTCTAATTAGCCTCATCAAAAACCATAGGTATAGAATCTTCAACAATCATAGTGCATTTATTAAACACTATATATTTTACTTTGATTAGAATAACCAAGAAATATTGCTTTATCTGATTTAGCATCAAATTTAGCAAGCTAATTTTTACCATTATTCAACATAAAGCTTTTACAACCAAACACATAGAAATAACTTATATTGGGTTTTCTACCTTCCATCAATTCATATAGTATCTTTTTTAGAATAGATCTTACTAGAGCACGATTGAGAATATAGTATGATATGTTGATTGCTTTAGCCTAAAAGTATTTTGGCAAGCCACTTTCACTAAGCATAGTCTTTGCCATTTCTTAAAGAGTCAAATTCTTTCTTTCTATAACTCCATTATATTTTAGAGTCCTTAGTGCCAAAAAGTTATGAGTATGTCCATTACAATAATCCTCAAAGGATTTGTTCTCGAATTCCCTTCCATGGTTACTCCTTATAGAGATGATTTTATGGCCTTATTGATTTTAAACTCTCTTGTAAAAGTAAAAAAAAACTTATTAAATGTCTTATCCTTATGAGCTAGGAAGAGGGTCCATTTAAATCTTGAATAATCATCAATACTCACAAACATATAAGATCTACCACCAAGACTAATAAGTGAAACAAGTCCAAAAAAATCAAAATACAAAAGTTCCAAAGGTTTAGATGTATAAATCATGCTTTTACTTTTAAAAGAATTTTTAGTTTGTTTACCAAGTTGACATGCACTACAAACATGAGCTTTTTCAAACTTCGATTTTGGTAAACCATTAACAATATTTTCTTTAAAAGTTTTGAAATCAAATGCATGCTTACATGACCTAGTCAATGATGTCATAACCAACTATCATGATAATATGAAATCAAACACTTTTCATTAATGTTATTCAAATCAACTAAATAAACATTATCATGTCTCTTACTAATAAATAGCATGTTATTATCATGCACATCTTAAACTTCACAATTAGTAGATTTGAAATTAACTCTTTTACCATTATCATACAATTGACTTACACTTAAGAGGTTGAATTTCAGTCCTTTGACCAATGACACATCCTTAATACAAGGTATTGATCTAACCTCTCCTTTTCCAATAATCTTTGCTTTGCTTTTATCTCTAAAGCTAACATTATCATTTACTTACATCATTATTCTGGTGAACTTGCACTTATCACTAATCATATGCCTCAAACAAGTGCTATCCATGTACCATATCTTATTATCATCCTTGCTTGTTAAGTAGAGCTCTTGTTGATTATCCTCATATTCACTTATATTATCACTTGTCATCATAAAGTATATGTTTTCTATTTCTCCTTTGAATTCAGATTATGAACTCGAATCATCATTATCACTCCATATAGCCATCATAGCTTTTCTCTTCTTTGAGTCTTTCTTCTTTAATTTTGGATACTTGGGTTTGATTTATCTGGGCTTATTGCATTCATAATAGACCACTTCATATTGTTCCTTCTTTAAGTGTAGCTTTTCTTTTGGCTAGAATTTCTTTTTGCCTCTTCTTTTTAAAAACTTATCAATTTTCTTAAAATACTTTTTGAATCTTCATGTAAGCATGATGACATCATCATTATCATCACTCAAATCTTTATCACTTGATAAAGCTTTGAGTGCAATGGTCTTTTTCTTCTTATCTTCATTTTATTCCTTCTTTTTGTCAAGAATAAGTTTATATGTAAGTAACAAGCCAATAAGTTCATCATAGGTGAACTTAGTAAAATCATTTACCTCATACAAAACAGTAACTTTTCATTTATATTTTTATGGCAATGATATTATAATCTTTACTTGCACTTCTTTTGGAATATCTTTTTTAAGATTCTTTAATTTTTTTATTATATATGTGAATCTAGTACTCATTTAAGAAATATTCTTATCAGGCTGCATAGAAAATATTTCATAGTCACATAATAAAATATTAATCTTTGACTCCTTAACTTGATTCATTCCTTATATGTCACTTCAAGTTTCTTCCAAAAATCTGTTATCCTGTAGTACAAACAAATACATGATTATATTCATTTACATCAAGAGCATAATGTAAAATATTTGTAACTTTAGAATTTGCTTGGATTAGCTTCCAATTAGCATTGATATAATTGCTATCATCTAATTCAGTAGGAGGTGTTGCTCCAAACAAGATGCTTTTCCAATATTCAATGTCAATTAATTAAATAAAGTTCCTTATTCTAGTCTTTTAATATGGCTAGTTTATTTCATTGAACAAAGGATGGGTTGTTATTGAATTTCCTTCAACATTTTAAGCAAGAACCATGTTGCTACTTCAACGGGCAGTCATTTGATCTCTCTTAGGTTGTTAAACCTATAAAATAAAGACAAGCTCTAATATTAAATGTTAGTCCCAAAATAGTGATCAAGAGATGAATGAATTGACAAACTTAAAAAATTTAAAATAATTTTATCAAACTATTTTCAAAATTAGTAAACTATTTTTGAAAATAACAAACTAAAATGAACTTTAGAAAACTGCTTTGTCAAAAATAAATCAAAATCACAGAAATAACTTCATTAATTTTTGAAAACTCCCATTTCAAAAATAAATCATAAAAATAAATCAAAAGGGAGTTTTCAAAAATTAATAGATTGATTAAAGTGATAAATCTGAAAAGTCTTTATGAAATAAAGCAATTGAAAATAGTAAGCTAATATATGAGAAGAAGAGAAGAAAGTAGTGGATACATGATATATAGTGGTTTAGCCTAAATTCCTACATCCACTCTCTCAAAATCAATGTATGAGGCTCCACTAAAACAATAACAAGTTTTCAAGGCTAACTTAGAACCTTTACAATAAAAGTTTTCAATAGCCTAACTTACAACCTCTTCAAGTTTTTAGCAGGCTAACTTGGTAACCTCTAACAAGTTTTTAGTACGCTAACTTGTAACCTCAAATTTTCATATGCTTACTTATAACTTCTAATTTTCATAGGCTTACTTGTAATCTCTTTAAGTTTTATTACAAGGCTAACTTGATAATCTCTTGTAGTAATCAAAATGATATAAGAATAAACTCCTCACACTCTTTATAAAATTCTATTGAAAAGATTGAGAATGGATATTTAAAATAAAGCTTTTTGAAAACACTTTTAAAGATGTATATGAATTAAATCCTTTTCATTCTTGTTCTCTTGTTTTCTATATTATCTAATTTCAAAAGCTCACCTATTTAAACTTGAAAAATATGACTGATGTATTTCAAATACATAAAGTTTAAAAAATGTAAGTTTATCAAATTCAATTCAAAAATAGCTTTTGTTACGTAAAATCAGCAAGTTAATTTACGTGATAGATAGATTTGTTACCAAAATTAATTTTTGAAAACTTACCATTTTTAAAATATTTGAAAATTACTTTGTCAAAAGAGAAAATCTTGTATTTTGAAAGATATCTGATTTGAGTTTCATGATAAATATTTTTCTCAAAATCCTCTTAATAAAAATTCTAAGAAAATTTCTTACTAAATAGATCCTCTAAATCTCATCCTTAAAAAGCTCTATGAATCACATTAAAATCATTCATGAAAAGGGTTAATAATTCAAATACCAAATAACAATTTAATTGTTTCCTTTCACATAAATAGTTAATATATTTGATTTTTGAGAAATCAAATAAATTAAAATTTACTATAAACTAATTGAAAATAAATTAAGTTAGAAAATACCATTAAGTGATAAGGTAATTATCTTTCTAAAAGTTAAAATAAATTCCTTAAACAACTTCGTAAAATAATAAGTCAAGTTATCCAATTAAGATCTTTAAAATTATCTGTTTAAAAATACTAATCACGTGATAAGAAAAGTTAACATGATTTGATAATAAATCAATTATCCATTACAAACAGAAAATCACATGAATCAAAATAAGTATATTAAAGATAGGAAAAAATTAAATTCAAAATATAGATGTTCACAAAACAATAATAAAAATCACTTGAATTAATTAAACAAACACTTAAAAATAATCAATTTTAGCATTCATTAAAATTGGAAAGGCAAAACAACATATCAAATAATAATCATATAAGCATAAACATATATGCAAAAATGATGGATATGACATTTATAATCACTTTTAATTTATATTTATTATGGTTTTTAATTACTTTCCTTGATTAATATTTGCTTCATCATTTGATTCCACTAATAATCACTTTGTAAGAATTAAAATATTACTCAATAGGCTATATTAATGAATGTGATATGACTTAAATAAACACTAATATGATAATAAATTCATGTTTTACAAATCTTCAAAATGTGTAAATACTTTGATAAACATTTTTTTCTTCTATTATAATTATTTTGTAACAATCAAAGTTATTTCCTTTGTAGTAGTAAATATATTCTTTTGTTCATCAGTATATGATATTCAATTTATGTCGGATTTCTAATAGATCTTGGTACTGGAATAAACAAAAAATTTTCATTGAAAATCAAAATCCATGAAGGACTAAGCATCAAAACTAACTTGAAAAGGAAATAAGATTAAGAAGAGAGAATAGTAACACTTACTAATTTGCAAATCTCCTTCAATCTTTAAACACCTTTATGATTATTGCAAATCATGAATCTCTAAGTGTAAAAGATCTCCAATAGTATCCATACTAAATAGAAAAAACATGTGGCAACTATTTGCCTTACTAAACTAAATAATCCAAGAACTAGTAAGATTATATGATAGAATCAAGAGTGTTTTATGTTTTTCCTCTTCCTTTTATAAATGTCAAATTATTTTGTAAAAAGGAAGAACAATTTAACCAATACTAAGAATGATGAAGAGCTTAACCTTAATTTGATTATAATAACATATTTTAAATCAAATATTAGGGTTCCATAAAACCCTAGTAGGTTGGGTTTAAACCATAACTACATTTTGTTCCATAAAGAAATTGTACTAGCCTTAGAATAATATCATATATTATTCCATTTGCAATTTTAATTTGTTTCATTATTTACAAGTATGTGACATTTTGGGTTCTTCATATGTTAGAAATATATTAAAATATTATTAAATTATAGTTAATAATATAGTAATATGTAAGTCAAGAATGGTATATATTCATACATCATGACTATCCAAATGCTAAAAGGTCAATGGTTTAATAACAATCCTTCCATATTTAATATCATTGCAACAAATTCCTTTCATCTTCCTTTAAGTATGGATTAATGTCAACTCAGTACATGATCAAGTAATGTTAGATCATGCTCTGAACTTAATAATTCATGCACTATCATCATTATTCTCAAAATGCTCATATGAATCTCATTCACCTTTAGGCATTGTACTTTGGCTAGAGATTCTTGAATAAAAGATTATTACATGAATAATAATAATAATAATAAGATAATTCTCCTACAATTAATTTAGGTTGGTGAATCCTCTATTGATATACAAATATATTCATTTACTTTATACTACATATAATCTCAAAACTATGAATGCCTCTTAAGGAGAAATAAAGCATATGAGTCAAAGTATAGAAATTCATAATTAAGAAAACTTGATATCTCAAGACTAATGATACTGGCACTACATATATGAGTAAGATATTATTTCATAAACATAGATTAATAATATTCATTCTTATTAGTATTGTGATTAGGGATTATTCATATATTAAACCATTGCATATAATAAGAATCTCATATCATAAACTCTTTATTAATTCCTTTATATTAAGTCAATATCTTGAAATTTGTTGTTTAATTTAATACTCTAAGTAAAACAAGTACAATTAAATACAATATTAAATAGCAAATAATTTCTTTTTATTAATAAAATATTAATAAATATTATAAACATACATCTAAAGCATAACACTAACAATTTACTATAAATTTTGAAGAAAACAATAACCATATCTTATGAAAACATTATTTATAAATTTTATCCAACAACTCCTTCCTTCTTGAGAATAATTTCTTCAATGCACATTCAAATCTAAAAGAAAATAAATTTTGCTATAAATTTGCTTGAATTTCATATAAAATCATGGCTGAAAATCTTATTCATAATTATGTATAACAACTCTTTTTTTGCTTCCAAAAATTCATACATATAGCTCTTTAAAATGTGAAAATAATATATTGCAGTAGTTTCTATAATTATTGCAGTAGTTTCTATAATTATAATAATTATAGAAACTACACCAAATAGCAAAAATTCCCTAGTAATATGTCAAATTTAAATGTAAAACTATACCAAACAAAGGCAGAGCCACAAGTGGGGCTAGGGGGTTGAAGCCTTGACTTAAGGGCTGCAGTTTCTATAATTACAATAATAGTTATATTATTTAATTAGTTTAGGTTAATTATTATTCTAATTATGATCATATGATTATTTTATTAAAATGTTAAATTATATTATCATTAATGTAAGTATGGAAAGGTTAAATTTATAATATTAATGAAATTACATGTTACACCCATATTAGAGACCCTAGGAGTTAGGTCTTTATGTGTGTATATGTGTAGAAGAATGGTAGGATTTGATGAGGTATGTTTTGTATATGTGATGTAAATGCATGTTGGATGATGATTGTGTGTTGTAATGTATGCGTATGAATGTATAATGAGGATCTGTGTATTTGCTTTATATGGTTGATTGTGTGTCGTCGCCTTATTGGGAAGCGTGTCTTCTCGGTTGGATGAGGGACGGCTTGTGTATGTAATTGGGTATGCGTTATGTTAGGTATAGCCCTTATACTGGTATAGGGGCAGATGTTGGAGCGGAGCGGAGAGAGCGAGTGGAGCGTAAGCGCAACGAGCGAACGGAGCGGAGCGACGACATCTGCCCATCAGGGGGGAATTCGTGAGTTGTTGGTTGGGGGTGCGGGGGTGGAGCCCCCGCGGTACGGTAAAGGGGTATTTTGGTAGTGTGTATTAGGTTAGTTAGGAGGTTTGGGAGCGTTACAGATGAGTTTGGCATGCCAATAGGCATGTTATGCATTTTTGGGGAGTGGTACGGGCGTACGGTTTGGCATTTTTGGGGAGTGGTACGGTCGTATGAGGCGAGCAAAAACAGGGTATTGAGGGCCTCGAGTGCATACGGGCATACCAGAAGGGCGTACGGCCGTACCGCAACTCGCAGGAATCAGATTTGCTCGCAGGAAAATTTTAGTTTATCAGATGAACAGTACCCGTACGGGCGTACCAACGGGTGGTACGGCCATACCACAACTCGCAGGTTTTTGGTTTGTCAGGCTTTTAGAGTCGGTACGGGCGTACCAATATCCGTACGGCCGTACGCGACTGTAATTTGACTTTTTAAGGGTTAAAATAGACGGTTTTTCTTAAGTTTTCTTCCCTTTTTCCTTCATCAAAACGTACCTAAACCCTACCAAATCACCTCCTTAAGGATTCTAAACGTTGCTAGCGTAAGAGAACGCGGAATAGAAGCTAGATACGATTGAAGATAGGATCGGTGGCTTATACTTGAGGTTGCTTGCGTTTGAGGTTAGTGCTAGTTTTATGTGTTAAGCCACTTACG
>CANYBF010075503.1:0-22548 GCA_948192965.1 Dalechampia spathulata
TTCAATCCTTACAAACAACTCAAATACAATAATCCCCAATGGATTAATCTCACACCAACCCCACAATGATTACACTAATACACAAAGAGCAAATGAGGAAACAAGCTTAAAACTTACTTGTAACTAGTGAGAATAGCTCAAGAATAAATGCTCTGTGATTTTATTTTCATTAGCTCAAAAGATATGAAAGTTGTTATTATGAAACTAACCATTTTTTAGACTTTAAAACCTAATTTCTAAGACGCGTACGGCCGTACAGTATTTGTACGCCCGTACAGATTCAAAACTAGCCGTTGGAAAATGTGAGGGAACTGTGGTACGACCGTACCAACCTAAGTTTCCTGACAAACAAATTTTCCTGCGAGCTCGCGTACGGCCGTACCAACCAATGGTACGCCCGTACCAAAACAGGTTTACTGACAAACTAAATTCCTGCGAGCTCGTGTACGGTCGTACCAACCAATGGTACGCCCGTACCAAAATCAATGAAACAATACACACTTGGTACGCCCAACCGTATGGTCGTACCACTTCATATACAACAGTTGGTACGCTCGTACCAAGAGTGGTACACCCGTACCAAATACAAAAACACTTAGAAAATTGCAAATAACTTAAATTGACTCACACGTGATACAACATTCAAAACCTAGGGTCTAACAGTATGTATTCCGGCTGGTCGTACCACTTCATATACAACAGTTGGTACGCCCGTACCAAGAGTGGTACACCCGTACCAAATACAAAAACACTTAGAAAATTGCAAATAACTTAAATTGACTCACACGTGATACAACATTCAAAACCTAGGGTCTAACAGTATGTATGTATGTATGTATGTATATTATATTATTATTATTATTATTATTATTATTATTATTATTATTATTATTATTGGTGGAGCATGAGAAAGCAACAATGAGGATTTTCATTAATTAAATACATTAATTTTATATTAATTTATTTAATATTTTTATTAATTAAATGATAATGGATTTAATAGACTTAATTTTTTAGAAATACATGATGAAGGTAGTTTTCAGGAAGGATAAATAGCAAGTGAAAGAAAGAAAAAGGGATAATCATTAATGAAGAAAATCACTCTAGCAAATTATATTCTAGCATTTATTTTTATACAATATTTCTTTTATTTTATTTTACGTAATCTTTATTTTAATTTTCATTATCCTTTTGCACATTCAAAATACATTTTTGTTTAGAATTGTTTTATTTCATGAACTTAATTTTCTAATATAAATAAATAGAAAATTCATAATTGATTGATTAGGAATTAGAAGATATAAATAATTATATATCAAGTGATGAATCATTTCTTTAAAATCCATTGAGTTATGTTAAATCATTTGTAGTCGTGAAATTTGAAAAAATGATTAAACACAACTCAATACCTTAAATTTTGCATCCTATTTATCTTGTAAATACTCACTTCAAATATTGAAATAAAAAAAATCTATTACTAAGGTTTTGTTTATAACATGAATATTCTGACTAAACTACAAAAAATTCAACGGTCATTCTTATAGTTAAGATTTTAACACAACCCATAACTATCACTATAATAAAAGTTAAAAGAAACAAAAAGCAAAGCAAAGCAAAGCAAATTGGTTGATTCATTCTCACATTCTTACTTTTTGAAAACAAATCAAATATAGTTAATTCAATTCAATTCAATTTTTTTAATCTGATTTAATTTATTATGTCAAATAATAAATATTATTACGTAATTAAACTTATCATGTTATGTGAAGATAAATTAATTATAAATAACTAATCAAAGAATTCGTATTTGTATGCAGTAGGCCCAAGAAGTGTTTCTTTTTGTTTGCATGGCCTTTTCTGATCTTTAATAACATTTATCTATGCGTTTAATAGTCCAAAAAGTAATGGTTTAAATCTAACGGCCAACCTGTTCAAAGAAAAAATCTAACGGCCAACACCTTTCCAAGTCAGGCTTCGCCTTCTGGATACAAACTTCGAAAACTGAAAAAAAGTCAAACTATTAGAGACACGGATTACCTGCTTCCTCCTCGTCCATGTCCACGCCTCCGGTTCAAGCTCCATGTCCGATCTCTTCCTACCGACCCGACCAGAAAGGTCCCGACCAACCATACCCAGCTCCCGTGGCCGACGATCCACTCCTTCGAAATGGCTCATTTATCGTTTCCGCAGCTATCAAACGAAACACTAACGACGACGACAGCAACTGTGGTACTCGTAATCAACAACAAGCGAATTCTGAAACGACGCCGTTGAAATCGAGGAGAAAAGTACCAGTGACTATGGCAGTGGCTCCACCTTGTGACTCAGCGAATTGGTTGCCGCCCGGTTGGTTGGTTGAAGATAGGGTTCGTACCTCCGGTGCAACGGCTGGTACCGTCGATAAGGTGAATGCCGTTTTCTTTTAATCAACGTCGTTCTTTATTCTCTTTAATCAGCTGCAGTTTTATTTGTTCATTGTAATTCCAGTGATTCGTCTATATGGCTGCTACTTTGTTGATAAAAAAAGTAATAAAGATAATTTAAATGCATTAATTAGGTTAAGTTTGATTTCGAAACCTCTGTATAATTTATGTTTTTTTTTTTGTTTTGCATTCATTTTGATAATCTCTAGATGTTATTTCGGATTGGATAAAAAAACTATGTTCTTTTATGGAATTTTACTATTTCAAAGTTGTTAAAAAGATAATAATAGATGAAGATTCTGTAGATTCTAGGTTTATATTACACTTGTTCCAGTGAACAGAATAATTAAAAAGGGCAAGTATAGAATGCCCTGGTGTACTTCTGGTCTGTAATGCAATGGAGCGGAACTGATTTATTGGTTTTAATCGATTTAGGGTTTGAAAAATTTGATGCATTTGAAATGCTGTTATTTATTTATGGATAGCACAAGATATTCATGCGTCATTATGTTATGGCCGCCTTAATTGTTTTGAAAATTTGGCCTGTAATTTCTGGAGAATCCATGCTTCCAGCCTCATTGAACTTAGGTTTAAAGCTTATTTGAGTTGCTTTTAATCTAATTTTCTGTTATATGATTGAAATGTTAAAGTGAACATGTTTATGTCTTAAGCTTTGCGAGCATATAAACTTAAGCAGTTTGAATTCCTTGAGTTCATGGCAGAACTACTTTATTATTTAAATAATAATGTCTCTAGATCTGGTACTGTTTTCATGAACCAGGCATAGCAGTATGCATGAGTGGTCATTACTGTTTCCATGTGTAGCTGAACTCGCTGTTTTAGCCTATAATATTTAGGTATGCGATATGTGTAATTCTTAGAAGATTTTTCTATATTTTTCTTCATCTGTTTTCAGTCAATCTAATTACTGGATTTGAGCTTAAATTTCAGCCCAGAATGTGTTTATTCTTCTGCAAATTAATGTAGAATAGTTGACTTGAAGGCGTTCTGTAGCTGACTTTTTTTTGGTTATAAACAACTTTTTCTTGGCTTGACTTGTAAATGTCTCTACCCTGTGCAGTATTACATCGATCTTGTATCGGGTCGTCGATTCAGGTCCAAGAAAGAGGTGCAGTATTATCTAGAAACAGGAACTTTGAAGAAGAAAAAAAAGGGAGCAGAGAATTCTGAGGCAGATGCAAATGTGAGAAACATAAATTGATTTTATTTAGATGCTAAACTTGTAAGTATCCTTTTTCACAAGATTAACTCCAGTCACTTCTGTAGCTTACAGAAAATTCCAGTAGTCAAAAAAACACCAAGAAGACTGGCAAGAAAGCAAAGATCCATGAAAAGAAGTTTGATTATTTGAATGTGCCTGATAGAGTTGACTGGGCGCTTACAGATGCGCAAGAAGACTCCTGGACACCCTTCATTGGAGGTGTAAAGGTAAGTGAATATGAAAGGCAGACTTGGGATTTTGAGATGCTGCACATACGTCATTAAAATCAACAAGAGGTAACACAATGTTTTCAAGGCCTTTTGATGGTTGCCAAGAGAATCGTCTGATAGTTGTCTGATACAGGCGGCCTATAACAGGTCTCTCTTTCCCCTTTTTGCTTGTTATGCATTTTTCCAGCTTTCGTGCGGTTCATAAAAAAAGTTTGTACGCTAACCCCTCATGATTGATTAGTGTTTAATGCTTTTCTTCGGTCACCCAATTTCAGTATAGGGGCAACATTGATGTAGTTTCCAGTTAACTTCACCTTTTATCTAGTTACAAGTTTGTGGCAGGGGTTTCTTCCAGCAGTTCTGTTTGGACTAAGCCTTGAAAATCTATTGTCTTATCATCTTTGGGATAGACCTTAGGCAACAGGTTTTAGGGTAGTTAATGAAAGCTGTTGAGGGAATGTAGATGTATCAGGATTTGATACTTCACCATTTTGCTTTTAGTATGCGCCTGTAATCTGAAATACATTATACATTTTTGAATAGCCATAATTAACGTCGCTGGGTTTCTTGGAGTCATTGTGAAATCCTCAATTTTGCAATTTCTGATACCAGTGGTTTTGTCTGCATTCAAGCTTACCAGTGGAGTTTTAGTTGGATATCACACAGGATGAAATTGTGAATCACTCCGATCCAATTGGCTTGGACTCGAGCCGTTTCTTTTGGTTTATTTATTCAGGTTTGAGTAGGAAAATCCAGTCTTAAGAGATCCAATAGGTGACAATTGCTGACTGCAATTTGTGAATGGGAAATATTAATGAATTTTAAAGATTTTATATAAAAACCATTCAAATGAATACTAAATACATATTTCAAGGAGGTAATCAAAATTCTTTGAACATATTAAGATGTTTAATAATTTAATTTATTACTTAAATTTACCATTCTAAATATTATTATTAGTTGATTTGATAATGTAATGTATGAATTCTGTTTTATAGGAATAACTACTTTAGGCTCATCCATTGACATCTGGAAAACAGATTAGAGGCAGACATGAGAGGACAAATTTTATTTCTTCAACAGTAATTATGCATTATAGACTCTGTTCTAAAATCTTAATCAATAATCAAAATACAAATGAAAAGTTATAATCGATTGATATGCCAAGTAACTTTTAAAATTCTTGACATATATGATTTATATTACATGTTATGGGTATGTCTGGATATATATTTATATATTTGTGTACAACGTTGAATTGTTTTCATTTTGTCAGAAAACAATCAATCTTTAAATAAAATAAATTTCCATGCAAATTATATATATATATATATATATATATGTTTATGTATTTATGAAAATTCTAAATATTTAATTTTGTATCTCTCAAAAGATTTAAGTGATAAAAGTGACTAGAAAAGCATTTTACTAAAAAATATATGTTTATATTAAATTGTATTTCTCAATAAAAAGTATTATTTGTAAACTTTGTTTATATAAGTTAATTTCATGAAATTGTTTCATATGTTGTTTCGTTAATTTATTAATTTATTTTAATATATAATTTTTTATATTAATAATTGCATTACTATGTTTAAAATTATTAATGTTTACAATATATTATTGTTAAATTTTTTACTTTCTTCAAATAAAAAAATAAATAATTTATATTATTAAATTTGTTAAGGTTTATTAAACTCATTAAAGTTTATAATATATGAAAATTTTTAGATTGTTTTAAGGTCAACTTGATAATAAAAGAGTCAAATTCAAACTATCGATTGAATTCAATTTATTTGTTGCTTTAAATAATCAGTTTTATTTTATGTTTTATAAAAATATCAAATATTTTTAAAATTTTTTTATAAAAAATGATTTATTTGAAAAAATAAGAGATTTTTATGAATATTTTGAAAGATGATAAATTTTTGAAGTGTAAGAAGTGAATCTCTTTTTTGACAATTTATTTTAATAAAATTAAGTGATGTTTAACTCAATTTTAAAATAAATTTACCCAAAATCGACAAAAAAAAGAATACTCCTTCTGATTTGATTTTGGAATTTAATCAAAACAAATATTTGCAATTACGAATGAAGGTGGGAGAAAATAACAACATTTTATAAATTAAATAATTCATTTCCAGATAATGGATTAGTTCAAATGCAAATTGCAACCCCCCACTTGTGGCTTGGACGAGTGCTCCAACAATGTGGGGTTTCATTTCGTACAATTGGATAATCCCCATCACCCCTCCACTTCTTTCATTCAATTAATTTTTCCATTCTCAGCTGTTTTTTTTGTTTTTTTGGGACGGAGATAGGATTAGGGTGCAATGCATTCTACAGGCTGCTGGCTGCCAATAGACGAACAAAGAGAAGAGATGCATCAATCAATCAATCCACAAGTTGATATTTGAGTTATGGCCAAGTTGGGTATTGTAAAGGAATCTTTTCATAAATGGGACAGTACAACTTGGCCATCATGCCCAAATGCCTTCATCGATATTTATGAAAGTGAATTAAAATTCATATAGCTAAATTGGAAAATCAATCCATTAAAATGTATACAAAAATAAAAGTTTTTTTTTTTTTTTGATATTGCTTATTGTACCAAACGTGTTAAGAAGCGACAAGCAATGTTATTATTAGTATCTTATTTTAATTTTTGAAGCAGCCAATATTTTATTATTGTTGAATTGAAATTGAAGTAGTATATATTCGATGAAGAATTCAATTTCAACTAAGACAACCAACACCTATCATAATATTATATTTATTAATTCTTTGTTTTAATTTTGATGTTAATGAATTATTTTTATGTTGTTAATAATATATATTACTTATTTTATAATCAAGTTTGATTTGTTTTTAAAAATTATATTTCAAGTGTATACCTCAAGATATTAATGTTGAATGGAAACATCTTATGTAGATTTTTCTATGAAAGCAGGTGGCAATGCAATAGCCAAAAAGGTAGCCCTATACATTTTTATTATGCTAAGTAGAAGCAATTGATGTTCTCATACCAAAAATGGTATTCCATATGGAACTCGTAAAAACTATTTTTTAGCGTTTAAAAAAAGAATAATGACTAGTTTTACTTTTATTAGTTCTATAATGTCTCTTTCAGTTAATATATTATGAAATGGAGTTGATGAACCTTATTGAAAGTAAGAATCAATATCCCAAACTTATTATATTTAATTCATTCTTGAAATTAGTGAAAAATTTCTCCATGATAAGTCAAAAATACATGATTAGAAACACATGAAATATTATAACTAATGTAAAAATTATAATTTGAGGTTTATCTTAATTAATTTAAGCTATTGTAAAACTCATATCATATTTAAGCAGGTCTATAAAGTTCAAACATGAGATTAAAAATGTGTTTTAGGCTAAAATAAGCAATTTTAGTTTATATAAAGAAATAATGGGCATCATATATTATAATGAATAGTATCAATATGCTATCATATGATAGTGGAAATGTTCATCCTACATTGTAGGAATAGTACCAATGTGTACCACATATTATAGGAATAGTAACTATGTTAATTACAATTGCACATTGCAAGTCTGGAATGATAACCAAATGAGAAAATGCTCAGAATCATCAAAATTAATCACAGGCTATCATTTTAATATTTCAGAATCTTATTTTCATCATATGAACTTAAAACGATGCATTTAAATTAAACCAAATCAATATAATTTAACACATTTGCAAGAATAAAAAAACTTTGGTTTTAAAATGGGTTTTCAATGCTAAAAACCTTAAAGTAATGATGATTTATGAGCAATATATAGCATCTAATGCTATTGTGAAGAAAAATGCTATTAGAAAGTTTAATTTTTAGGAAAAAATTGATGGAAAATTCATTACAAATGTTGCATATAATATAACATGCACCACATATTACATGGAAAGAGCAACACGCATTGCATATTGAGTAATATGTATCATACATTGTATAACAAGTACAACATGTGTCACATGTTATTAGGCTAGAAGCAAAAATTAAAAAAGAGATGAAGATGAAGTGGAAAATCACTAAAATAAAAAGGAATAAATGCAAAGAAACTCAAAAGAAAATGTCTTTAGAGCTTACCAAGGCTTGTAGTTGAGCTTTTTTTATTTCAAAAGTTTGAGGTGATTGGTGTCAAAATGGTCAAATTATTTTTTTACTTTTTATGTAGAAAAATTATAGATTTTTGTAGTACATGGAAGAAGGATTGATTCTATAAGGATGGGAAAATCCTTCGATACTTTACATAATATTTTTAAAGAAAAAAATTATCATAAAAATAAATTAAAGAAGAATTAAAAATTATTTTAGAAAATATTCAGATAAAAAGTCTCCCAATCAAAAGTTAACAATTATTCACATTTGATGCATGATTATCGATTCATTAATCATTCTAGAACTTCTCATTAAGCTAGTTATAGCTATGGAAGTAGCTTCTCACAACCAATTCCTCCGTAGTATTAAAGTAATAAAGAAGTAACTCTATAATCACTTCTTATTGCTGAATAGACATGGTGGAGAAAGCTTCTCACTAGTCTATTGATAACTTAGCAAAGAGCTAGAGGAACCTGACTCAAACTAGCAATCAAACGCTTATATTGTTCAAGCTATATCATGATAATCCATAAGAAAAGATTAAAGTTCTTACTTAGAACAATAACTTTTTAAGTTGTCACAAACAATAAGTTAGAGAGACAATTCAGATTTAACAACTCGTATGGTAATTTATTGTATTTGAACTTGTGCAACGGGCCCAAAATTATAACAAATAATGAGAATTAAAAAAATTAAGATTGTTTTAATCTCATATGTATAAACAATGAATTATTGTATTGCTTTCAATTAGGAATGAAAATTTCTTAGCCTTGCATTATCGACAATAACACGAAATAAATAAAAGAAATAACTTTATTGATAGAACTAAATTAATTGACAAAGGTAAAAAATGTAACAAGAATTCCCCCTCTATAATGGAAATAAACCTTCCATTTATAGAGATGGAAAATAAATATTAAAATAAATAAATAATTCTATCTTCTGATGATCTCTATTCAAAATTACATAATTTGAACTTCCAATCTTGAGTTGACTGATTCCTATGAGATTTATTCCCCTTGTGCCTACAATTGTAGGTCATAAGTATCTAATATTTCAATTTTCTAATAAAACGTGCCAAAATTGAGTCATTTACTTTCCTTTTTTACTTTTCACCTTAAAATCCTAAAAACTATAAAAACATGCATAAGTAAACTATTTTAGAATGTTTAGTTCTCAAAATAGAGCAATTTAAGCATCCAAAAATGTGCATTTTTTTTTATGTTCGATCATATACTCTATACTTGCCCAATGCTTACCTTCACGCATTCCAAATCCATTCCTTAATTAAATTCTAAAACTTATTCTAAACATTATACCAATACATAATAAAAACAATAACCAATCTCAGTTAGTCAAATGCAACTAACTCCTCAAAACACTTACAATCTTAGCAACACACAATAAAAGTTTCGTGAATTGTATCCTAGTAGAAAAAATACACAACCATTTATTAATTGTGATCAAGTAAAATAATTTTCTCATGTGCAAACACAAGATAAAATAACTTAAAACTTATCAAATACCAAATGTCATAATCAATGCCATTAAACAAGAACCAGTTTTTTTACAATTCTTCTAATTTTTCAAGGGAACTTTAGGATTTAAGATGATCAATTTGGCCCTATAAAGGGGGTAACTCTCCCATTACTAATCTTTCCATATAAAGATTATTTAAGGGATGTTAGGTTTGATCCACCTAATCCAACTAACAATGGTATATATATTTTATCCCTTAAGTGATGTTTCTTTTCAAATTATTGATAGCCTACTAAAGGGTATAATTCTTCCAACATTAACGACTCCATACACATAGTTTGCTTAAAGAAACTGAGTATCATACCACTTGAATTAGTCAATACTGGTAAAACACACTTTTTTTTATTTTTATTTTTTTACTTTGCTTTTCTCTTTTTTTTTTCTAGTCTTGCCAACTTTCTTAATTTTAGTAAAATGAATACTTGGCAAGAATAAGTGATCCTACATATATGTTAGCAAATGAATTGAATTTTATCCAAATTTAAGGCAAGTGCATCTTACTTTTAGGCTATATTCATAAAATCCATTATACATTGCCTAAACACTCAGCATTTATCCAAATCAATCATAAAAGAAATTCCAATTTTAGTCATTATTCTTAAAGTCTAAAGTCATAATGCCAAAAATAAGTCAAGAAATTTGAATAAGAAAATTGAATTTTAGAAGTACTTAAAAACAACGAAATAGCAAACTAATGGAAAAATTTAATCAAAATAACAATTAAACCATCAAAATAGTAAAAATAGAACTATATATATCACCCCCAAACTTAAATTACATTATCCTCAATGTAACTCAGCAATAATAAGAAAAATAGGGATTTAAAAAATAGAAAGTATAAACATTGCTTGTTTTAAAATTGTTGGAGGAGGTCTATTATTATATCTTGAATGAGTGACATAGCTTCAGAACATCTGCTTCAAACTCATTTAGCCATATAAAAATCTATCAAATAGATGCATATAAGTTGATTATAACCTTGCTAACTCTAATAATAGCAAACTGATGTAGAATTCAGGTAGGGGGTTGATGGGGCTTGGATGTTCCTTTTAGTGAAGACTCTATTCTATTACAAATAGTTGGACCTAATGATAAATCTAGATTCCTGCAAGGTAAACCCATCAAACTGACCATATCCAAAGATAATAAATCAAATAACTTATGCAAATGATAGGAAGAAAATATTAAATAATTATAACTAGATGGCTAAATGGGTAATAGTGTATCCTCAAATCAATTGCTTAAAAATTGCCAAAATTGATTTAAACCAAGAAGCAATTAAATAACCTACATTAATAATTTTCTTTAGAATTATTTCTGTAGGAAAAAGAATAAGCTAACAAATTATGCATACATATGAAAACTATTTACCCATTAATCATTCAGCACTTTACAGGATTCAATTTTTGTTCATCCAAAAAAATGTGGCATAAAAATCCATATACCAACTCAAACTAAAAGAATCATGTTTAACCAATTACTTTAATCAACTACCCATAATTTTAAATTTTAATTTTCAAAAATAGTCAGAAGAAAGACCTTACTTTAAACAAATTTTAAATTAACAACTTCATCAAACATGGGTTTTTCTTTTCTTGAAAATTTCCAATGCCAATTAAGCTAAAAATTAGTAGAATAATTCCCTAGCCATGATTGCAATCTTATGATACTTAGTGGTTCTTTCATTGGTTCTCTAGTAGCTATTTTTGCTCACTCTAACGATAAATTCTTATGACTAGCTTTGTTTGAAATCTATGTGCTCCTTATTAGCATCTTCAACTCCATCATCCAAAATGACTATGATAATTATGCATGATCAAACTTATCTTTTTCCTTCTTAAAGAACACCATTCTATTTATTTAGAGGAGAAAGAGAAATACCTAAAATAAAGAATAAGATAAAAACCACTTTATTAAATGCCTTATTTAATAAACCTAAAAAGAAAAAGAAAATAAAAATAGAAACCATCTCCCTTATTAAACCAAACATAACATTTAATATCAAAATTCCCAAACCTCTATTTTATCTGTAACTTAAAGACCAAAAATAAAAATCAAACTAAAAATTATTAAATCAAAGATAGAAGAAGACTTATTTAAACTAACTTAACTGACTCAAATAAAAAAAATTCATATTATTACTTATGGCATTAAGGCATGAAATAAATAAAAACAAAAATAGAAGAAAATAAAATTTTGTTATGGTTTTAAGTCTTAGCTCAACTCATTATTTTTCTTATTTGAAAGAGGCTACATTACATAGAGTAACCAGATCAAATTCATGAGCCTTACATCATTTTTTGAATAGCTTTTGATAATATAACCAAGGCTTCTCATTATTACCCCTATTCTTCTTCCAATGTGGCTCTTCCTTCTTAAAATATTGAACTTTATTAAGTGCTTTAGAGTCATTTGAAAAAATATATGGGTTTGTTTCAATGTTACAAAAAGTCTTAGATATCTCCTTTCTTTATTTTCTTTCTCTAACCTTTCCAAAAAGAAGGTTGGATCATTATCGATTCAGGTTGAACAAATTCTGAAACTTTTGCTACTTCTTTATTGTTTTGTTCAAGCTCATTAACTTCATTTTCCTACTTCAGACTCACATCTTGCTAATGGTTTAAAACAGTTATGACCTTTATGAATTCTATTAGATTCACCTCTGATTGAGATAATAAATAACTTTGAGACTCCAACCAATTTAAATAGGTCACCATTTGAGATATTTGATTCTCTAGATTTTTGAATCTTATGTCTATCATCTATTGAAATTACTAGGTATTAACAATAAATAATTTCATCATATCCTCAAGACATATACTTGAATTTTCATGAGAATCCAAAGACCACATTCCTTGCTAAAAATTTTGTATATCTAGCTCTCTTGTTTCATAATAATCTTGCTATCCTAAATTGCAAGTGTTTAAATATAAATCATATCCTTGTTATAGTGAACCAGACAATATCCATATCATATTTACTTATTCTACATGCTCTTCTTGTAGATTTGGACACATATTAGTTGGATGATTGGTTCACATACATACCTTACATGCTTTAATGGGTTGAATTTTCACAACCAGATTCCTTACCAAAGTGGTTAAATGAGAAATTTTTGATTGCGAATAAGATTTACCAACCTCTCAAAAATTTCTCAAAGGTTCCGATGATGATCTAAATGATTGTGCATTTACTGCCATAATAATGACTAGATCACATGTAACTTGTGGCATCTTATTGATAATAGCTCCTCCACTTGCAGCATCCATCATTTTTCTTTTAATCAACAACATTCTTCATATAAATATTAGATTAAATTCTATTCAGAAATTCCATATTGAGGGCAGGAAGCACATAGTCTCTTAAATCTCTCCCAGTATTCATATAGAGTTTTGACATCCTTTTGTTTGATAGTGCATATGTCTCCTTAGATTTGAGATGCACGTTTTACAAGGAAAATCTATCAAAAAACTGCCTTACCATTTGCTCCTATGAGTTGATTATTCTTAATGGCAAGTAGTAGAACCAATCCTTCATTACATTTATAAGAGAAAATGAAAACGCTCTTAGTTTGATTTGTTCAATACTAATGCCATGCAACCTGATTCCATTACAAACAACAAAAAATTCTTTCAGATGCTTAAAAGGATCTTCATTTTCAAATCCATAAAATATGG
Organism: Dalechampia spathulata; assembly: GCA_948192965.1. Classification (NCBI taxonomy): domain Eukaryota; kingdom Viridiplantae; phylum Streptophyta; class Magnoliopsida; order Malpighiales; family Euphorbiaceae; genus Dalechampia; species Dalechampia spathulata. Next base: position 13,216 of record CANYBF010075503.1, read on the forward strand.
GTAATAGCTGAATTAATTTAAATTTTAATTGTAAAAGGACTGTTAATTCTTCATATGTAATGTAAATAGAAGTTAAATTGATAGGTGCAATAGCTATTTCTCGTAACGTTTAGTCATTAATAGCCATGATATTGTCTCTTTTCAACTTTGGATTCTCCAATTATTTCTTCTTAATTTCTCTTATTTTTTTTATCAAAGATCAAAATTCTTGCATTAGAAAGAAAAAAAATCAAGTAATATACAAAAAGAATTGAAAATTATTTAGAACCATCCCCAATAACGATGCCAAAATTTGATCAATATCGAAATGATCAAATTATTTTCCTGCTTCCTACATAGAAAAATTATAGATTTTTGGAGTACGTGGAAGAAGGGTTGATCCTACAATGATGGAAAAATCCTTCAATCCTTCGTGCAATATTTTGAAAGAAAGAAATTATCAAAAAAATAAATTAGAGAAGAATTAAAAATAATTTTAGAAAATATTTAGATAAAAAGTCTTCCAATCAAAAGCTAGCAATTATTTGCATTTGATGAATGATCATCAATTCATTAATCATTCTAGGACTTCTCATTAAGTCGATTATAGCTATGGAAGTAGCTTCTTATAACCAATTTCTCTGTAGTATTAAAATAATCAGGAGGTAGCTTTACAATAACTTCTTATTGCTTAATAGACACAATGGAGAAAGCCTCTCACTAGTTTATCGATAACTACATAAAGAGCTAGAGGAACTCGACTCAAGCTAACAATCAAAACACTTATATTATTCAAGCCAGATCATGATAATCCATAAGTAAAGATTAAAGTTCTTACTTAGGAATAATAACTCCTTAAGTTATCATGAACAATAAGTCAGAGAGATAATTACATAACTAACAACTTGTATGGTAATTTATTGCATTCAAACTTGTGCTCAAAATTACACACTTCCAAAAGCAATAGTGGTTCTATGATGTTGGGATTACAATGAATAAGTCAAAGAAATTAAACTCATTTTGATCTCACATGCACCAAAAATGAATTATTATGTTACTTTCAATTAGGAATGGAAATTGCCTAGCCTTGCCTTGCATTATTAGCAACAACACAAAATAAATGAAAGAAATAACTTTATTGATGAAACTAAATTGATTGATAAAGATAAAAAAATGTAATAAGCCCTGTATAATGGAAACAAACATTCCATTTATAGAGATGGAAAATAAATATTAAAATAAATAAATAATTCCTTAAGATAATAATTCTATCTTTTGATCTCATATCTAATATGATCTTTATTCAAAATTACAAATTTGAACTTCCAATCTTGAGTTGATTAATTCATGCGAGATTCACTCCCTTTATGCCCATAACCATAGGTCATAAGCATCTAATATTTTAATTTCCTAACAAAACATGCTAAAAATGGACGATTTACTTTCCTTTTTTTTACTTTTCACCTTAAAATCCTGAAAAATTTAAAAACATGCAGAAGTCAATTGTTCTAGAAGGTTTAGTTCTCAAAATAGACCAATTTAAGCATCCAAAAATATGCATTTTTATGTTCAATCATGAGGTAATTAATTAGTCCATATAACTAATCTTAATTAAGTTTAATTAGTGATTAAGTAGCTTTTAGGATAATTTTGGCAAATTTTTAATGTTTTTATTCAATTTCTCATCTTTTTTTTTGTAAAATACCCATGAGGTATGTATAGAGACTAGTTAGAGATGCCTCTTTAAATTCTCAATGTGGGAAATTTTTGATCAAACAACAACATGCGTTAGATGTTACTCAACATGCATTACATATTATTGAAAATCATAATATATGTCACATATTAGCCAAAAAAGATCATGTATATCACATATTAGATATATCACATATTAGGTAATGTGCATCATATGTTATGCAATATGCAATTAAGGGTGCAAAAGAGTTGAGCCGTTGATGAACTATTCTAAGCTTGACTCGATAAAAGCTCATTCAACCTTGTTTAGCAAAGCTTATTTAATAAATAGCCAAGCTCAAGCTAGACAATACTTAACACATTTAAGTTCATGAGTTAACTCAATAAAAAGCTCGTAAGATAACTTGTTAATTTATGTAAAAACTTTTAATTTTAAATATATAATCTATAAATTTATAATCCTATAAATATATAAAAATATTTTAAAATTTAATTATTAATGTGAAATTATAAGTATTTATGAAATATAATACTTTCATTAATAATTTTTATTTTTTAAAATAGAAAGTAAATGATTTATTTTATAATTTATATTTATTATGATCATTTAAGGCTTGTTTAAGCTCATGACATATCAAAAAATTTGAAAAGCTTGGCTTGATTAGAAATGATCTAAGCTTTAAAAAGGTAAAGCTCAACTTGACTTGTTTGCACCCCTATTACAAGAACTGCATTTTAGGCTAATTTTAGCTTAATTTTGATCTAAAGGTTTCCTTTAATCATAGAATTAAGGTAAGCTTCACCATTAAATAAAGGAAGGTAAAAATTAAGTGTTAATAGTTTGCCCTTTGATTAAACTTATTTCAAGGATCCTTCATACTAAGTAGGGGTCATTAAAATAAGGTCTAAGCATAATATGAATTTTCATTTGAGAAATTGAGAGGATTGTACTTGACTTGTTAGAATTGGTATTGTAATTCTAAGAAAATGATAATTAAGACCTAGTTGGTCATTGGGTTAATGCTCATATTGAGGCTTAAAAACCTAAATGTTATGTTTAGGAGCTTATTGTTTAAACTAATGGGTTAAGGTTGATTAGTTAATTCTTATGTTAAGGCTCATGGATTCAATGATAGTGCCTAGGAGTCCAATGCTTGAGCTAATGATCAAGGTTATCTATATTCATGTTGAGGATTATGAACCTAATCTTGATGATTGGGAGCATGTTATTTAAGTTAATGGGCTAAGGATGATTGATGGTGTTAAGGCTTGAAATTTTCAATTTTTATTATTGAGAGCATGTTGCTTTGGTTGTTTGGTTAACTATAGGACCAATTCTGTGTGGCTCCTTGCAAGGCTTGTAAATTACCTAAAGTCTATGTTTGAGTGCTTGTTGCTGGAGTTAATGAACTAATGTTAGTTATAGCATGGTCAACTGATAGATTGACTTGATAGATTATTAGATCAATTAGTTAACTATTGGACCTATTGCTCATGGTTATTAGTAGTCTTGAAAATCATCCAAAATTGGCATTTAGATTCCTATTTCTTGGGTTAGTATGCATGTTCAATCAACTTTTGGAACTTTGGTTATTTGTTATACCAATTTTGATCAATTGATTAATTGCTTGACCTGTTTTATCTTTAGTAAAGCAAACATATAAGAATAATTAGTGAAAATTAAATTGAAATGAGTTTGGAATTTTTTCTTGAGCTATATTACAATATTCTATGCATGTTTATAAGATTTGTTAGTGTTTTTACAATAAAATATGAAAATTAGAGTTAATATGCATTGATCTAGCTTATTTGATGTTAAGATTGGATTTTTTTGCAATATGTATTGCAAAGAGAGATGCATAGATTGGTTGCAAGTGTTAAAGGTAAGCATTTAAACTTAAAACCATGGTTAGCCCAATGTAAGGGGAAAAAGGACTTTATTAAGTTGAGAAATAATTAAATGATATGTGAAGAAAACTTATGTTTATTGAACAGATGGTGAAGAACAAAGAAGAGTTTTCAATGGCTCATGCAATACAGCTGGACATTCATTAGCTATGCATGATGATGGAGGGTTTTCTTTCATTAGTACATGAAATGGTGTAGTAAATAACATAGTATTAAGGTGTGTACTAAACGGTATAATTCTGAGGTGTCTACAAGAATTATTTTTAGACTTTTTTAGAATTAGATGAGTCACCATTGTATAGCTCATTATTTAGTTATTTTTGTTAGGTTGTTATGTATATATGGCTTTTATTTGTATATAAATTGTACAAGTGTATTCAATAGAAAAATAAATTTAAGCCACATGCCCATAGATGCATATTTATAGGATATGCATTTAGTTATAAGGCTTATAAGGTATATGATATTTAAAATAGAAAAGTTTTAATTTCAAGAGATGTTACATTCAATGAAAATATTTTTCCTTATGTTAAGGATCATACTTCACAACACAGTGTCCTACTTATGCCATTACTTAATATAGAATCAGAAGAAACTACCTTACCTCAGCTAGCATACTTTTAAGAAACCACCAAAATACCATCTGTGCCTATTTAACCTGCCACAAAAACATAAAAAATCAAAGGTAGCAATAGAGTTATCATTCACCTAATAAAGGTTGAATGATTATATAGCTAATATTACATGTGATACCTCTTTGTTCACTTCTTATGATGAGATTAATTCAATTAACACCCAAGGTATGCCTTCACCCTTTACACCCCTAAGTTACTAAAAATTATTAATGTTTTATGGCTCAAGCATATACAGTCCATGAACCACAATCTTATTATCATGCAAAAGAGGATAGTAAATGGTGCAAAGCTATACAAGATGAATTGAATGCATTAGAGATAAACAATACCTAGATCTTGACTACTTTACCTCGAAGGAAAAAGGCTATCAAATCAAAGTGGGTTCATCGTATCAAATATAACTTAGATGGATCCATCGATAAATATAAGACATGTTTTATTGTCACGAGACATAATTAGCAGCTTGTAATTGACTATAAGGAAAAGTTCTCTCTTATGGCTAAACTGGTCAATATTTGGTTGTTTTTAGCCGTTGACACTCATTTTAATTAGCTTGTCTATCAGCTGGATAGTAATAATACATACCTGTATGGTTATCTTGATGAAGATCTTTGCATGGAACCTCCAGATGGTTATGAGAAAGTTTCACCAAATCAAGTCTATTAGGCTAAAATATGCTAGTTATTAATGGAATAAGGAACTTTCTAAATTTTTGGTTGGATTTGAACTTGCACAATCATTGTGCTTGGGTACTTGAAAGGAACCTCAACAAGATGACTTTTTATCCTTAACAATTATATCTCCAATTAAAGGCATTTTGTGACTCCGATTAGGCATCCTATTTAATGACCAGATGATCAATTATCAATTTTTGTATTTTTCTCAACCTTTGCTTGATTTCCTAGAAAGCACAAAAGCAAAACACAGTTAGTCACTCTTCTGCCAAGGTTGAATATCGCAATAAGAGTACCAGGATATATGAACGTAAATGGCTTAAAGACATTATTCATATTGTCCTTGTTCCCTCATGTCATCAATTAGCTAATCTTTTCACTAAACCCGTAAGTGTACTTCTGTTCCATGACCATTTATTCAAGATAGGACTTCTAGATTTTCATTAGTCTCCATCTTAAAGGAGGGCTTTATTGGATTGAGAAATGATTGAACAACATGTGAAGAAAACTTATGTTTGTTGCTTATGTTTGTTGAATAGATGGTAAAGAAGAAAGAAGAGTTTTTAGTGGCTCATGCAATACAATTGGACATTCATTGGTTGTGCTTATTGATGGAGGGTTTTCTTTTATTGGTATTGGAGTATCACCTACAACATCAATAACCTATTTCTCTTCTTCTACCCTCTTTTATTCAAACTAGAATCTCCAAGATAATGAATTCAATAATTAATTCAATCAGCCTGATTACAATAATTAATATTGAAGGTACTTGTGACCTCCCTTCTCATATGATTATCTTTAATGGCTTTAAGGTAGAATTTTGAATACCAAGCTGTGGAAGCATGTTCAATGAACAAATATTAATGTTAAAATAATTATCTATCATGATATAAAGAGTGGAGAAATTCATGATTTGGATCTAAATAAAGAGTGCTTTGTTATGTCTTATTCCCTTAGTTGAAAGATCAAGATTAGAAAAGAAATAGGGGATGAGATCCATCAATAAGGATCTCACATAATGCTTGATATGTAGCTCATTTTTTTAGGATAAGAGACTTGAAACTTATAAGAAATTAATTTATTAAAATGTAAAGAATTTCAAAAGATAGAGAATTTAGAAATTCAAACTTTGAGATAAAGAAATGTAAAAGAGAAATCTTTTTTTCAAGCTTACCTCTCCAAAATGGAGAGCTTACATACTTAAATGGAGGAAAAATTGAAAGCTCTTATCAAAAGATAAGATTCTATTTTCCATTAACTATCTATTCATGATATTATTACAAACATAATGACTCTAGTAAAGTAGATTCCTTATACAAAAGTGGGAACACCATAAACATTACTAAAGATAACATTTCATCTTCCACTAACTATCATTTTATTACAAACACAGTTAAAGTAGATTCTTGATATGTATTTATTGGCATATTTATTATCTTTAATTGGCCCTCTTTCATAAGAAGTGCTAGGGATATCTAGATTCAAAATTGGATATAATTATGAATCTTGCATGACTGGGTGGAATGGATCTAAGTTTGATTCCATAAGATCTTGAAACTATATGCAATGGTTATTTTTTCCATGAAATGTGTAATACATTAGAGTGCTTTGGTTATTTATTTTATTAAAAATATTTAATGATGACCTTAGATCCATCAAAACATTAGTGGTATCCTAGTATAAAGGAGTGTTGAATGTACACCAATGAGCAACCCTTTTTACTATAGTGTACTAAGAGTTGAATAGGTGATGAATATAAGGCTTATAGAGAAAATAAATTGTATGAACCCAAAGTTTCTCTTCATGAATGATCTTAAGAATCTATTATACCCATTCTTGAGGAGAAAAGAACCAATTGATGAACTTTTAAGGTAGAGTATCTTTATTTTCAAGGTAAATGAGAAACCATAGGGTCTCAAGCAATGGAATTTTAATAGGCTAGTAGTGAAATATTTTTAAATGAGAAACCATAGGGTCTCAAGCAATGGAATTTTAATAGGCTAGTAGTGAAATATTTTTTCTTGAGCCTAATTATTGATTTGTTCAATAAAAAGGTTTTTTACAAGATCTACAAGAGAGGTTGGTTCCTAATCATAAGCCATAAGTATGAAAGGGAAACTAATGGTTGAAGAAAGTGAAATGATTTTTAAAGGAGATTTGGATATATGAGACAATATGTCTTTAAGTATGATGTCATAAATGGTTATGATGATGTTAGAATTGTATTATGGAATTTATGGAGTAAATAAATGAGTCTTATTTAGAGATAATAATACAATATTATTTTAGACATGTGATGAAAAAATGAAATAAATTATAGACTATATAAAGGAAATAAGAAAAGGGAAAATTAAATTGATGATGTGTATGATGGAGTAAATTTCTTTAAGTATTTATTTATGGATTGATGAGGTGGAAATTAAAAATTGAATTTTATATATATATGGGAAGATGGAAAAGAAATTGGAATTAAATAATGATATATGGGTAATGGAAAAAGGATTTTTGGAAGGTAGAATGAGAGATATAATATGATATTAAAAAAAATGAAAAATGGATGAGGTATATACGAATTATAAGGGAAATGAGGGTATATGTACTAATGTTTGGTGGAAGGAAGTATGATCATACATATTTAAGGAAGGAAAAAACCATATGTTTCAAGTATGTGGGTTAAAATGGTAGGCTTGAGGGGTATTTTAGTCTTTTCATGAGTGTTGCCCTAATTGAACCCATATATCCTACGGTTGGAGTTGTCTTTCAAAAACAAAATGCCATTATTTTCCTTTCATTTTCTTTCCAGCTGCATACTCTCCATGTTTCCCTTCTTCTATAGCTCCTTTTTCTTATCTTCTTTTATTCCTTCTTCATGTAATCTCCATAAAAATTGAATTCGTTCATCTTCCTCATATGTTTTCTATCTAAATCTTCATGTGCAAGATAAAAACCATACGTTTCATGTATGGTATGGGTTCAAGATATCTTCTTTTCATTCATCTAAGAAGAAGCCAAAATGTTATACTTTTGGAGGCTAGAAATCGCAACTCACCAAGCTTCTACTCATTCGGATTTTTCAAGTTTGTGTTGGTTTGGTATGTATTCTTTCATGTGAGGCTGAAATGAATCTCTTCTCTTCTTATCATAATGAAAGACGAATCATTTCTTTCATGATTCTTCAAGAGTAAGTTAAGACTTGCTTTATTCATTAGTTTATCCTTAAAACCTAAACTTATGGGTGATTAATCCTTCTTTTCTTGTTGGATCTTGCTTATGAGGTACATGCAAGGGACTATAATGATGGAAAAATGAGTAGAGATGAGTGGATCCTTGTAGATCGGTTGAAAACGTAAAGAAAGGATCAAGTTTCATTTTTTTAGTCATTTGTATTTAAAGGTGAGCTAGTTGGTGATAGATCTTTAAATTATTTACTTGTTTGAGTGTTTTAGTGATGGGATCGAAGTCTTTTATTTATGGTGATCATTTGGCCGAATGGTTTTAAGCTTTAAAGGGGTCATTGCTGTATGGTTTGGGTGATTTTTAATAGTTTCTAGTTCTTAGATTAATTGTTAGATGTTAGCCATGAAAAGTTGATTGATTTTTTTTATGATTTGAGGTGCGTGTATGTGTGGTTTTGTGGTAAAATGGTATACATAAAAGCTAAATTAGAAGATTAAAAAGAGTAATTAACAATTTATTAAAATATGGTTAAGTTAATTTATGATATATGAGGGTTTCAGATGGGATTAATGGAATATATTTAACTTATGGAATGAAATAATTAAAGACATAAGTTAAGTGAATTTTATAATTAAAAAAATTATTATATGATTTATAATAGAAGAGTGAATAAAGTATTTTATAAGATAAAAACAAAAATTAGGTATGGCATAATTAAGAGAATGAAGACAAAAAAAAAGGTATTATTTAATGTTGTGTGAGTATTATTGGAGTGGTTGGTCATATGTAATAATTGATTATTTAATTCTAAAAGTTTAGTAAAGAGGGAATGGAAATATTTCATACGAGAAAGCATATGATATTTTTGAAAAAATGGTGTTGAAGGAATATTTAGATATAATTAAGAGGAACAAATATGGTAGATAAATTTAGTAAATTAAATATTTAAAAGAAGCTTTAATGAGTAAGTAAGAAATAGTATGAAAAAAATTAAAAAAAATTAAATTAATATTTTAGTATGTTGATTTAAATAAATAGATTAAGTATATGATTAATGAATTAAAAAATTAATAAATGGATTTATTAAGTGAATTAAAACTTAAAGAGTAAGTGGAAAATTATGGATAATATGTTATGTGATGTAAGAGAACATAAAGGATTTAATTATTAATCACATTGATTATTCATTAAATGAATATTTAATTAAGTGAGTTAATGGAATAAAATATAAGATATGAATATGATATTGGTGAATTAAAATAAAC
>CANYBF010075621.1:0-28120 GCA_948192965.1 Dalechampia spathulata
ATGAAGGTTGATGAATTTTTATATTATGACTTATTAATTTAAGTAAATGAATAATATTTAAAGTACTTGCATAATGAAATGATTTTCATTAAGTTAATATCAAAGTATGTATGAAATAAATATTATTTGAAATGGGAACTATATTAGATGTATGTTATTTGAAATGAATGTTTTATTAAATGAATGACATATGAAAATCATGTTATATAAAATGGATGATATATGATCTAATATCATGATTCCTACATGTGTTTATTTCGGCATCATGGCATAAAGCATACAAATCATGTCATGAACATAAATTAATATATTCATATACATGACATGACATGGAGAAATAAATTCCTACGGGAATCCTATGGAAATGGAAATATTGAAATGATATGAAAGGAATTGAATATGAAATGGATTCCAGATGAACCGTACATGAGATATGAAAGAATGACCCAATAGAATGTACATATATAGCCCAAAATGCAAAGATGGCAAATAATACAAAATGATATAGGAAAATATGAGAGAGAATGCATAACATAAATGCAATCTCATTAATGACATAAATCATGAATATATGATAATGATATAATTAGTATGATGTCAAGCATTCATGTCCATATATGAAATTGATCGCAATGACATACATACCATGACATCTAAATAATGCATTCAAATAAATTATGATGATGATGATGTCTAAATGATGCATTCATATTTAATTGATGTTGATCATGATGATGATGATATCCATGGCATACATATTTAATAATGATATAAACATGATGATATAATATGCCCTAATGATAAAGATATTCTATTCATGAAGATATTAAATGTGATGATGATATATATGTAAACATGATGATAACATGTTATGTATAATGAGGTTGTTAATATTAAATAATGTTATGATATACATGACAATGATATGAGACATACATGATGATCATGATATGATACATATGGTACACATGATATGGTTATGATATATATAATGATGGTTTGTTATACATGATGATAACATGATACACATATGGTCGATGTTTATGCTATTAGACAATGATAATGTGATGAATATATGTTATCATTATTTGATACCATTCAAGCTGAATATTAGTAGAGAATATAATTAATACAATTAATTATATTATGACTTATGAATTTAAACGAATATGTGATAAAGTGAAAAATGGCATTTTGTAATACTTGCAGGATTTTATTATATCCTAAATTGTTATGGAATTAATGATATTTTAAAGTATCAAACTACTGATATATAATAAGTGATAATGATATACCAAAAGAATTAAGATGTGATATAGACAAGTGGATAATTATCATGATTACATATGATGAACAAATTATAGATATGTTTTTAGTAATGAAATGTTAATGGTTGTATAATTAAGATTGATGTAATAAATATAGTAAATGATTAAATTGCTTATAGGTAATTCAAGAAGAATTATGAATCCAAAGAAAAATAGATGATATTTATATCAAGGAAATAAATCAATCATATTATAAATATATAATGAACTATGATTTGAATATGTTAAAGAATTAAGTAACTGTTAATATACAGTAATGATGTCTAGAAGTAATATTCTGAATGACTACATGGTAATGCTATTAATATGATGTTATGGTTTACATGGTATGTTTCATATATGATACATGTATGACTATATTTGTTTATGTTATGTGTATAGTAACACTGAGTGATATACTTAGCATTTGTCATTTGATGAATGTAGGTTAACTGATGGATGGCGAACAAGGATTTCTAAAGCACCAATTTAGCAGGAGTCTTTCTGAAGACAATGACTTGGAATAGATCAAAGTTCTAATTAAATTGATTAAGTAATTTTAAGTAATGTTAAAGGCAGTAAATGCAAGAATGTTTTTTGGGACTAATACTTCCATAAAACTTAGAGTGGCACATTAAAAAAAAAGTTTAAAAATTTTGACGCATCCCTTGTAGAGTAATCAGGTCTCCCATCACCATGTCCATACACCTATCTAACTAAATGGAATCATCAATATGGAATTATACCTTGCATCTATCCGGTCAAGGAATCATTAATGGTTAATAATACTAAAAAATGAGTGGTGAACGCAAAGTCATATTCTCAAAGGTTTGAATAGAGTCTAAGGTACTAACTCACCTACAATCATCAATTTAAAAGGGATAAAAGTATTGAATGAAATGAAAATAATGTACATGTATGCAACATAATTAACTAATTAATATGGTAAAGGTGGTATGAAACTCTAAACTTTCAATACTACCACTATTCACTATAGATCTCTAATAGAGTTGTCACTATGGGTAAGGCTTTCACTATGATCTATAGTGAGGCTTGCGATATATAGCATTTGAGGCCCTTAGAATGAATAGCAAACTTCCCAAATATCATATCCACTTTAATTATTATTATTTTAATTACAATCATAATTACATCAATTTATATTTTTTATTTTTATGGTTAAAATTAGTGATTAATTAAATAAGATTAATAATTTAATTAATTAAATAAGATTAATAATTTAATAAGTGTAGTTAACATTTAAATTATTTTAGTATATGTATAAATATTTATATTATTGGTATTACTTGAAAATGTAATTATAACTTATAAAGGAATGATTGTGAAGGATATAGGTTTATGTTATTTTCTAAGTAATTAATTAACATAACTAAAGTGTAAAAATACATAAATATGTTATGTATAAATTAATACATGATTAAATGATTATATTTGTATTTATGTAATACCAAATTTCATTTATTAATATAAATATGTATATAAATAAATAGGACAATTGGGTTGGTTAATTAATGGGAATTTTGTAGGATAAAGAAGTGCTGGAGGGAAGGATTAGGCAGTAGCAGATAACATTAGCACCTAAAGGAGCTATAAGGAATGATTAAATTATTAAATAATATTTAAGGATATTAACATGAGATATATAAGTTGGAAGGGGCAAGAAGGTCAAGAATTTCTAAGGAAGAACCTGATTTAGGTTTAGGAGAACTATAATTCATAAACACTAAAGGTGGTGTGAATGTTCTATACTTGCAGGTGTTATTAATAGAGTTGATCCAATAATATTTAGAATCAGGTAGGAATAATTCCCATGCATATGAGTACATTACTTTTGTATGTGTTCATGTGCAAGAGGTATTAAAATGAGTATCATAGGAATCAGGTGTTATAGCATTAGTAAACATGTGTATATGAATATATGCATATATATATGTATATGGTTTCATGTATGGTAGTTTAATTAATGGTAGTCCATAAGAGACATATATGTGAGTTGTTTTGTTGTGTTACAAGCATGTTAAATATGTCAAGGATGTATTAATATATTAAAAGGTGATTATGTGAGTTGTATTTTATGTTCCTTTTTATTTTATATGAAACAAATGTGTAATCATTTTGCATATTCATAGTTAAGAAATAGTTTTTTTGTAAGTTTTAAGTGATAGGATTATAAAATATGACTAATGCTCTAACCATGGAATTATAAAGGATCTTGGAATTGATCATTTCTTTAACAACTAGTGGATCGAATAAATTGTATTCATGAGTTGAAGTTAATTTTTTAAAATGTCCACATGTTGTATACAATAGCGATGGCCTAGGATTTGATCTATAACTATCTTATGCAATGATTGTATATTAATTTAATAAGAATTATGAGTCAAGTGTGTGCAAGTATGGGTATGCATAATACAATCTTGAACATAATGTTAAGTAAAATTAATGTGCAAGAATTAAGTTAAGTTAGAGAAAGAATCAAGTGGATTGTTAAATCTTGAAATATGGTTTGGTGAAGAAAAGATTTTGTTTGACTTATATGATTAATTCTTTAATTATTGAACTCATAGCATGACATGGGTACTTACTTATAAAAACATATAGGTGTATTAGTCTATAAATTATGTACTTGAAATGTAAACTAATTTAACAACAAACTTTTTTGTAAAATACCAATAATTTGACGAATGAACATTAAAAGAAATTGTCTGGTTTTAAATGAATATGTGGTCAAGACAAGACCATCTCATGCTTGTTCATGATGATTATATTAATTAAGTTTAGGAGAAGGCACTTGGCTAAAGGAAATTGATTAACCATGCACACGTTGAATAGGTACTTAATCACCTATAAGGAAAATATATGATAGTTGTGCTGCTATATAAGCTGCATAATCTTTTATACAAATGTTCACATAGTAGTATGGAAAAAATGTTAGTGCATCAAAATAATTTAACAATGAAGTTAAGTAGCTTAATAATTAATGTAGGATGGACAAAATGTTGTATTGTGTAACCTTAAGTCTATGTTAGGAAGTGATTCTACCTCCTTCATTATGAACTTCATTATGGTCTGGACAAGGTTATATTGCTTCGTGCAGTGATTGTTGCATCTGATTATGTTGAAGTGTGTTTTAAATAACATAAATTAGTAGTGTAACTAATGCATATAGGAATAACTAGTTCAGCCAAAAGGAGTATAGAGTTTCCATGATTAGTTAGGAGTATGGATTAATTATGTTAGGATTGATTATATGAATTATGCAGTTAATTATTAACTTCATTACTTATCTTTTAAGTAGAAATAAATTTTGTATATGTTGTACATGCAATATATAATTCAAGACTTAACCTATAGCTACTCTATACTATAATTAAGTGTATTAATTTAAAAAGTAACATGAGCTAGGTACACATATTTTACTCATTTCACATAGTCTAAAAATGCTTTGAACTATAGATAAATCTCAAAGTGAAACTTAGCAAATTTAATACATGAAATGTTAGAGGACCATTTGGACTGATATCAAACATGCAACTAATAATGATGCTAGTAATGAATCATAATTGAGCCTAATAAAGTGTAGTTTAAAGTGCAATATTGACCAAATAAGCAGCTAGAAAAAAATTATATATTTTTTTGGTTTTAATTTGTGGGTGTCATTTGTATTGTACATGGTACTTCCTTAGTAATGTGTAAGAGGAAAATTAAATATTACACTTATTTATGTGTTCTATATGGCTTGTATCTTAAGCTACTAACTCATAATTTTTAAATTTCATTTACTTATAATTCTAAAATGGATATGGAAGAACTAAATACACGTCTTAAGCTTAATAAATGATACAAATAATAAATACTCATAACTTGCTTATATGATTGATAATACAATCAATTAGATGGTTTAACATGAAGATATATTAAATGTATGGTTGATGTAAACATGAGAATTTAATATATTTAAAACTCAAAGTCTAGCAATAATGAAAGGATAACATTCATGTTAAATGGAATATGAATGTCTATTAAAATGGTATATAGATACTATACATGTGAATATGTCACACTCATTTGGTGAAAACATGCTCCCAAAGAATAAGTAATAAAAACCATACAATTAGGAATTCATTAATCACTTTACAAAGGATTTATGAAAGTTTTTTTTTACACCGATGGGATATATTTGGTATATAATTGTAATAATTTATTTTATTACATGTAGCTCATATTGTTACCTATTTCTATAAAATATTCATGTATAAAATATGGCATGCTATCAAAACATTCATATAATATAGATAAGCCACACAATAGGTAATTTTAGCATTTTTGCAATTACATAAGCACAAAATATTTTATAGCCCATAAATTGTACAATGCTAATTACATGACAAAAACATCAACTAGGAACATGTTATCCTATTAAAATGATTTTTTTGGGAGTTGTGCAGACTCAGAGTATCTTGACTACTTTGATGCTTCATTGATCCATATAACCTTCTAAACTACTTTGATCTACACTCATCAAATAATAAATGTTGAGTATAAAACTTGGTGGTGCTCAATGATTGGCATAATATAATTTAAATTACAATTTCATGTTGTAATAACATCACAGATTAAACTCAAGGAAGAAAATAGTTTGTATAACATCTCATTTATAATCCTTGTAAGCATTTTAAATATTTCAATAATAAGGTCATCATTGTATACTCATATTACCAAAAAATCATATTAGCTTTGGTTGGGCTCCAATATTGTTACTACCTGCATATATCTAAAAATACATCACTATTATGCTGGATATAATAATAACAATGAGTATATATGGCATTCTCTCTACCTCTATTATTTTATCATTTCTTTTCATAAGATAGTAATTAAGTAATTCACGTGCTAATGGTTGCAACCATATTACATTCCACTTTCCTCTATCATTTTATCTTAATAGTATGGTAATGTTTTATTGTATGCATTGTTGAATGCAAATGCATTGCATTTCTTTTTATGTTTCATTTCATTGTATTCATATATATATATCCATGTGATTCTTTAAGGAGGGAATCAAACCCAACCTACCTCATGGTTATAATTTATCTAATTGTTTATTAAGAAGGGAACTGAACTCAACCTACCTCAAGAGTAATTATATCATCGTACCATGCACAGTTGGTAGGGAACCAAACTCAACCTGCCTCATAATTCTCATCAAATATCAATTTTTGTAAATATACTAGTACCTCCCTTATATCTCCTTTATATCATGCGATGAATGCAACACATGATTTATAATGTAATGCTTTTATGCATATATCCATGAAATGTTGTATAGGTATTTTCTATATCTTTCTATCATCAATGGCATACCTAAAACCTTAATAAACTCTTAAATGAATAATTGTAACATCACAATTGATTACAATATAATTTTTACCTATTGACTTAATTAGATGGTCGGATACTTCATTAAGCACAAACCTATTTTTATATAACTATCAATACCTTATTATATTATATCTATGGATAACATTCATTGATCCACACATAATTGAAATAAATAAAATGTTAATTCTAATCATACATGTCAGTCAACATTTGTATAACAAATTAACATGCCTAATACACATTTATAACTCTTATGTATAAATAATATATTTGAACTCAACAAGATCTCATGTCTAGATAAATTATTGAATTATGAGTATTTAATAGCTAAATCAAAAGACAAGAGTTTTATCCTACATATGTAACCTAATACGTGTCCTTGCATACATGCCATTGTTATTGGCTGTATTGTATGAATAATCATAAACATAAATAAATAAGTAGGCATGATTCTTAATTGGAAGCACCAGTCTTCATCGACCAAACATATAATTAGCCAAGCATATATCATTTGATCCAATGTTACTATCATTAATAGCATGCATTCATAGATTACACAATCATCACATTGTTAATATATATATATATATATATATATATATATATATATATACATAATTATTGTATTACATATAAATTATTTAATGATTAGGAGGTAAACCTTGAGCTTACTTGTTGGCTCTATTTTAAAGTCAATAATTATTAAGTACACACCAATCATAATTTACTAACTAATCAACATCACAACCAATGCTAAGGAAGTACAAAATATAAATTATTATATTTAGTACCTTTACATTGTGAGCTCATGTGCTAACATCATAATATTTTTAGTAATTATTAAGCACATACCTTTTTTTCCTTTACTTATATCTATGTTTTAAGTAAAAACTATAATTTATTGATCTCTATAACCTATTGTGCAAAATTTATAACATATAACTCAATGAATTGTGTAAACTTTTTGATTCAATCCTCTTTCAATTCGCATCTCATTTCCACTTTATTTGCACAATATTACAAGCATTCAAAGTTTCATTTAGTAAATATAATATGCTCATAGATGAAATTTCACTTTAAATACATTTACATTTAGTAAAGAAGATAAACAAATCCTATGTTATTGTATGTTTGGCAACTAATGTTCATAGGTATACTTAATTATATATATTTAATAATAATTCATACTTTAAATGTGCTCTTTCTTTAATTACATAGATTTTACTTTTATAAATTTTTCCTTGCTTTAGCTAAAGTTACCACATTTCTTATACATATTTTATTAAATCGAAAGACAATTTAATGATATAGCAACTTTATGCAATGCATATACATTCATTCAATGAGACCAAATTTAATTCTTATAGCATATAAAAAAAATTACTTACTACAACTTTTGAGGTTAATTTTCATTACTTAAATGACAAGTAATGTTTAAATTGTATACACAATAATGTAGGCATTTTAGTTATAAAGAACTAATATATAAAAGAATTATTCCTTTATACTAGTTTTATTCAATATATTTTTTGAAACATTCCAGTTTTTCCTTTAATTCTTTATATGCATATTACTATGCTAAGTTCTATTGTATAATATCAATTTTTATTGGATAAGTTGTTATCAAATTTTTGTTAAGAAGGGAAGGCAACTTGGCTAAATTTTGGTGTATAATCAATCACATAATACAATGCATGAGTGCACCTTAGTGGTGTAAAATTTGAGTCCCATTAGTCATCCTATCATTAAATATGAGTTTATTATTTTATAGTCAATTTTCTTAAAGGTTTAACCAATCCACTGTCTCCTTCCCACAAAATTTGCATGTCATACCTATGTTGGAAGCAAAGCTAGCTGATTGTTAAATATACAATCTAGAAGTCCCTAACTTCCTTTGTATTAGTGCACTCATTGCCATGTATATGCATCAAATTTCAGAGAGTTAAGATCAAACTTTAATACATCCCATAAGCTTTATTTTCCTATACTTTACAAGTTAAATTCCTATTAAATTTTTTGCTATCAATTATAAAATCAAGTAGAAAATCCAAGGGTTATCTAGTTCAAGGATCTTATCTAGTAATGAGGTGATAACTTTAGATTTTCAAGCGGTTTAATATATTTATGCTATTGTATTTATATTAAAGGTGTAACCAACCTAAGATGTAAGTTATTACTACATATATATCGAGACACCTATATGGATAATACAAGCTAGTAGTTTAAGCTAAATATACAATAAAAGGTATTCATATAAAATGTTCCTTTAAATGCATACAATGTGTAAAAGCCAAAATGCAATTGATAACACCACATCATGCTTTCTAGTCTCATTTTATTCAATAACTTGTTTAATTTCTAATATTGGAGTCAATGGCAATCATACCTAACATTGTAATTTTTTTGGTATTTCTTACCATGTTGTTTATAAGGGATTATGTTTTAGTTATTTAGATTATTTATGCAGCGTCTAATGTAAACTTATTGTCTACTACATCATTACGTATGGTTTCCAACAAGCATGAATTTTGTTTGTAAGATGCACTCCCCCTGCTATGTTTTATATGACTTGCTTATATATCCTTCTTATTTGATCTACAAATTATGCTTTTCACATATGGCGTTCCAACATATCTTAGTATGCATGACCAAACCACTATAAATGTACAATATAGGTTGCCTTAAGGTGTTTATACTATAATATAAATAAATCCACCTCCTTAAACATTAGTCCCTAATTTAATCCAATTAAGTTACATACTTACATTGGTACATAAATTTCCTTGTAGTGAAGTACTAATCGGAAGTAGTATACACATTTTTCAATCTATTAATAACATAAATAATTAAATTCTTATACTTTAACTTACATCTAGCAAGCAATTCTTTAACATATATACATCATGCACATGGTTATACCATTTAACTCCATTCATAGCAAATCATATAAAATGCATATCAACCAGCTAATCATCCATTTATTGTATACATAAAAGAGTCCTCAATTATATTAAATTACATGATTTGAAGGTGGTTTTTCTCAGCTGCAACTCTTCTTTAATCACCATTAAGTTTTGTTAATATGCAAGCTGTTAACTCAATCCATCCTACTGCCTGCAGCTTCCCTATTTCTTTAAAACTGTTTTAAATCTCTAACAATTAAGTTCTTTCTAGATTCATTAATGGAGTTAATTAACAATTTATAGTCCATCACCTAATTCCTTAAGCAACATCCAATGCCTTCTAATGTCCCCTCCATTAACTTTTTTTTCTTTATTCAATTTATTTGAACCCTTTCATTACTAGTCAACTTGACCATGTAGTTGACTGACTACCCTATATTAATCAACATATTCTTATATAAATAACACACACACAAGAACATGAAATTAGCAATGTAATTTAATTTACATATTAATTTACATTCAAGCATATTAATTTTAGTACAACTCCCATTAACCCTACATAAATGACAATTTCCACTTTTAAAACATTATTTATTTTTTAATTTTACTTTTTTCATAATTACCCATAATTCATTATCAAATTATCGATTCATGACTTAAACTATGCATTTATTTGAGTAATTATCAGTTCTTATGATAGCCCATGCATATAAGGAGTGCAATTTCCATTCATGCTTTACTCAAACCGCTATTTACGATAACTTGGATATATATGTATATAGCTTATTTATATAATGAGATGCTTTATAACTTCCTTGAATTGCATACATGTGCTAACTATAATATTTTAACTATATTATCATTTTAAATTTCTTTCTCAATTCATTATATTAGTGCTTATGCAGTAATATATATAGGTTGCCATTTCTTCTTTGAAATGGTAACATAATTCCATACCGACTAACTAGTAATTCAAATGTTAATCTTCTTAATTGGTCATATAAATTATGTATCAATGAAGTCAGATATAATAAATCATCTATGCATAATTCATAAATAATTGTACAATAATGATGGGCATGATACTCCATTTAAATAAAGTGGTATCTCAATTAATTAATGTTTTATTTTATTTCTCATCCTACTTTAGTCTAACCATTCAATTAATTAGAAAATAATGTAAACATATTTTCTTTATAACCTTTATCATTATTCTTATCCCACCACTAATCATTCCTTAATTACCTTATCAATATATATTTTCATATCTCTACTGCCAAAATTAACATATATATTTGTAATAAAATAATTTGAGCATTAATTGTATTTATCAACTATCAAACTTATTTAATTAATAATTTATTCATTATAATCTAAAAAGATAACTTAACATAATTACAACCATAATCAAGATAATAATAATTAAAGTGGACATGACAATATAAATATTTAAAATATTCATGCTTTACAAGCGACGAGGATAAAAAAATTAGGACTCCTATTTCACGAACAAACAAGGGCAAGGCAAAAATAGGTTCATGTCTAATAATAATTGACTTGTAAATAAAATTCATAGGTAAAATAAAATGCTTGATGATTTAAGTATAGTATTATGGAATATTGTGAGTATTTGATTATTATTTTTTAATATCGAATATGCAATATATTGATATAACTAGAAAATCTTATTGATTTATAATTGTGCCATCATCACATAAATGCATACATGATAAGTCATGCATCATATAACATTAGGATGACATTGTAGAGGAATAAAGAAGACATGGTTATATATATATATATATATATACATGATGGCAAAATAAGAAAGGCTCTAATATATTTATATGTTATAAAAAGGAGACATAAGGGAGGCACTAATATATTTATATACTTAAATGATATAGATACAAAGAATATAGAGATATACTAGGAAAATAAATTATTGAAAATATACTCAGTATAGATTATGTACATTCAAAGATAATGATTAATGTGATCATGAAAAAATAATGAATCGACAAAAAATGATCAATTCATAGAGAAATGATAAAATGATAGAGAACAAGGGAATGCAATACATACTTGCATTCATTATCATTTAGCATACCATTGCTATGAGAAAAGAGGAATGTAATTCCTATTTGCATTCATTAACATAAAGTATATTATTACTACTTTATTGATATATGATATAAGAGCTATCCATAAATGATTATTATAATGATTTTTCATTATTGACTATATAACTTATTAACTCCAATATTTATTATGTTATCATGCTATAGTTATTTGTTAATTATTTATACTCATTATAAAAAGGAAATAAAATTGTATTCATGATGCATTTATTAATAGACACTGCTAAGTTTTATACTTAATGTTTATCATTTAATAAACACAAGGCAAAGTAGTGCAAAGAAGCATCCAAATCAGTAAGGCACCAAAGTAATTGAGATACTTCAAGTCTTGTATGATCCTTGAAAATATGTTTTGGATAGTACAATATATTCCTGGCAGATGTTTTATTATGCAACTATCATTGTATAGTTTATAGACAATAAAATATGTTATGTTTGTATAATGGTAAAGAAGCTAAAATTACCAGATGTATGGCTTATTTTAAGTTATGTGAATTATAATTAGTTACATACAATAAATGTTAAATGGTATGCCATATTTTATTTATGGAATTTCATACAAATAGATGATAGTGTACAACCACAAGCAATCAAATTAATAGTCATAATTATATAGTAGATATATTCCATCAAAATAAAAAGTTAATTATTAAAAAATAATATCCATAAATCATAAATCCTTTATAGAATGATTAATGAATTTCTAATTATCTTGACTTTATTAATCATTATATGAGAGTATATTTTCACCGATCGGGTGTGACATCAAAGGGATCCTTTAGGGTATGATATGGACCTATGTAAGGTTGCAAATGGAGTCATCATCAATGGTCATATTAATGATAGACTCTAACATCATTATAATAAGCACATGCTCTTAATGCAAGTGATGGAATATATTTGATGTATGTCCTTATAGTCATATGTTGAAAAGACCATCAAGCATAAGTCCATCTAACTTCACTCTTAAGGATGGCACTTATTCATTGAAGCCAACCATCAAAAGATAATGTATTTTCCATATAAAAGGTGTTTCCTATCCTCACATGACTCCAAGGACTCTATCTCCAAGGATCTCTTACAAGTGGTGTCAAAATCCCTAATTTCTCATAAAGTTAGTTTTGTAATAAAAGAAATAAAAAAATAAGAGAAAAAGTAAAATAAAAAGCATGCTAAGTTGGAAAGCCTTGTAAAAGATAACTTAATCAAAAATTAGAGTGACCATTAAGCTAAATACCTAAGGGGCAACTAAAAAAAAGTTAGGGTTTAAAAATGATAAAAGCTTGATAAGCTAAAAATCTAATAAAAGGTAATCCATGTAAAAATTAGAGTAGAAAAATAACTTTACAAGTTCAAATCCTACAAATATGGCTTAGAGGTTACATACTTAAAGTGGCATTAAACTACCAATAAAGCATCTAAAGTGACCTTGCTTCACTTTATGTAAGCCTATTATTATCTCAATTATGATCATCAATAATGTAGTCCATTACTACTTTATTTCATCAACTATGGGCTACAACATCAAATCCTCATTTCCAAATGAATCAATAGAAGAAAAATGCCATTAGTCCAAAAGTAGCCACTCTCAACTAGGAAGGAATGGTTACTAGCTTATGATTGCATAGTTGGAAGATAGAAATTATATCCATAAAAACCTTTATAGTTCATAACAAGCTTATTGTATCTATACTAATATTAAAGGCCCTAATCATGTCTGGAATGGCCTTATCAATAAACACTAGTATAGTTATCATCATAGTTATATTGTAAGACATATCAAGGATTATAATAAAGTCCTTGTACAAAGGGCAAACCTCTAAATTGATGAATTAGAATACATGTTTCATTAGATCTTAAAATTATCCTACTACATGCAAAAAAGTAGAATTAATGGAGACTTACTAACATATCTTCAAATATTGAAGCTCAAACTCACTTAGATGCCCCCACTCTATGTGTTCCCACTATTTGATGGTATTGTAAAAGTAGATAGTGATTGTTAAGTCATCTTCTATCTCTACAATAGAAATAAACACATTATGTTCTAACAACCAAAAGAAGACATAAAGGCATTCTTATTAAAGAAAATAGCACAAGTAAGCAAAGTTAAAAGTTCTACTAATGGAATCCATAAAATACATGCAGGTTTAGCCCTAGAGTAAGTACTAATAAAAATTGTACACTCACATCCTAAGTTTATTATGAAGTCAACCTATTCAAGGATAGTACTACATTACAAGACAATCTACCATAAACTACAATGATAGTACTAAGTTTATTATGAAGTCAAACTATTCAAGGATAGTACTACATTCCAAGACAATCTACCATAAACTACAAGGATGATTTATACATCTAAGAGACACATAAAGCTTGCTATTAACTCTAAGCCTCATCTCTACTAATCTAATCATTGTATAAGTTGGGATTGGTAAATTGTGTCTTAATGATATAGCGCTAAAGATAATCTATCATGCAAGCAATCTCTTAATAATATGATTCACTCAATCTTCTATAGAAAATGTTATTTGCTCAATCATCCCTTTATAACAATCATAAAGTCTTTATATCAATATGATGGCAAGTTTATATCATATAGTCATATAGATAATAGGATATTCATGCATATATATAACATAGAAATAATAGATACATGTACAAACTTCCTACATCTTTATTATGATAGTGATGCAAGCCTAATCGTAAATGGGTGACATCTTCATGGTCATCTCAAGCTACTTATAGGCCTTGACAATGTCAACATAGTTAGACCACCAAAATCAAATAATAACATAATAAGATATAGAAATCATTTATATAAGTAACATTAAATGAAGTGAAGTTAATCTCATCTCAATCAAACATCGGGAACACCACCTCTTATGAGTAACCTTTGCTTATTAAAAGTTTGTATTAGAGCATCATATGGCCATGATAGATGACCCTTGATGAAACCAGTTGAATAATTAGAAATAGGTAGAATAGGTGTTACATCAGCATCAAGACTTAGAGACACCACTTAAGAAGTTGCACCATGTGCTCTCTTCAAGGCATGCTTACCTTGAGAACTCTTAGCCACCATAAAGCCTTAAGAATCACCTCTATCATCTAACAAACTAGATCTACCTTTAGCATCAATATATTAACCCCTTCTAATGGATAACTTTATTGAGCACATCAATTGTGCTTGAATGAAATCTTGGTAATCAATTGGTGACTCCACTAAGTGCTCTCTTCCAAATATGCCAACCAACAATGGAATGCTCTCCTTTTATATATAGAGGAGCACCTAGTAAGTTGAAGTTTGTATCATAAGACTAATGTAGCATAGTTAGATTAGAATCAAATTAGATGGGAAGCTCAACACACTCTAATCTTATGATCCATTAAATATCCTAATGTAATAGTGACCTTATAAATTGTAATTTGAAAGTATGAGCTGTTAGTGTATGCTCTAAAGCATGATGTTTTATTATAATTAATTGAACAATTTATCAAGAAAAGGCATTATTCATCATTCAATTTGCTTGAAAGGTCATTAACTAGATAATGAATTCCAAGATATTGGAACAGTACAAAGGTATTCATAAAGAGTTTTTGAAATGAGATTCTTATTGTATGCAAATGTTCAATATCTAAATTATCCTTGATCAATGTATTGATAAGAATGGATATTATTAATGCGGTTAAGATCAACACATGTTATACTTCCTTAAGGGATGATTCTCATTCATTATGACAATAGTGGTCTAAGGTGAACATGTGGATGAGCAGTAGGGGACTGACTCATTAAAGGCCTTGCCAGTGAGATTTCATATGGATAAATGATCTATGTTTATGAAATATATCTCACTCATATCAGTAGTGCAAGTATCCTTAAGACTTGAGATAATAAGGTTATCTTAATTATAGACCACTATATTTTAACTCCTATGTTTTATTCCTCTAAAGCAGGCATTCATAACTTGGAGGTTAGATATAATGTGAAGTAGTTGAAAGTATTTATTTATCGATAAAGGAACTAGATTAAATGTAGAGGTTTTATCTCATTGATTCATGTAATATTCTTTATTTAAGAACCTCTGGCAAGAGTAGAATGCCTATTAATGAATGAGTTTCATAAGGGCATTTTAGGAAGAAATATTATGGTACATGAAGCATCAAATATAGGGCATGATCTAACATACTTGATTATACATTGAGTTGACATGAATCCATACACAAACTTAAATGAGACAGTGGATGGTGAACGGAGTATATTGCATGGAATCTGATATGAAAGGGTTGTAATCAAACTAATGACCTCTTGACATTTGGGTAGTCATGATGTATGACTAGAAACCACTCATGATTTACATATGATGTTATAAAATGAATTTTAATAATAGATTCATATATTACCAACATGCTAAGAACCTAAAAGTTCACATACTAAAAGTAAGGGAATGATAATCATGAATGGATGTTGATGATTTAAATGTTTTATAGTTATAAGACAACCTAGAGTTTTCATGTTCAATAGAAAGAGCATGAAAGGATCTTTGATTTGATACCAAGATCACTAAAATCTGATGAGCAAAAGTCAAGATACAAGTAATTTAAGATGACATGTTATGCATGCATGATATATACGGGTTTTTGATGAAATTAATTGACTTAATGGTCAAAATGTGAATGTCACATAACTTATTCAAATATGATGAATTAAATGGAAGTTCACATGATTTCCATGTGCTTTTAGAAGGAGATTTAAGTCAGTCACATTAAAATCACATGCCAGAAGCATGTGACATGCACATGACTTGACTTATTATAACCTAAATCGAATTAGGGTTATATGATTATGTTTTGGTGAAAACAAATAAAGTGAAAAAAGCATATTTCAACTGCCTCTCTTTTTTTTCTATTTTCCAAGAATTTTGAAACATGAGAACAAGAAAACACAATTCCATTTTGATAGAATATCAAGAAGAAAACTGAATTCAATTATCATTCTTCATCCATTGCTCTTTATGTTTTGTTTTATTGGTCTCTAAACAAAACTAGTAATTTGATTACTAATCATTTTCTTAATTTATATGCATAGTTTGGAGATCCTCTATCCTTGGGGATTGAAAAGTTTGCTACAACTTTTTAGAAGGATAAGAAAGAAAGAGATCAGCTTATAAGTAAGTTTTTCAATCTCACCTTATATAATCTTCTCTGCGTTTGATGTTTTCTATGTATAGAATTGTTAGATCCAATGAAATCACATGTTTTAAAAATTTTAAATTACATCTTCTACTGCTAAACATGTTTTCATAAACTAATATGAGCAATATTCATCCATCCCTGAATCATAGTAATTGCAATAAATCAATTACACTTCTTCCCCATACTTATGAAGCAAGAGAACCAAAGTGGTTCTAATCCATTATCTTTAAAACCTTTTATAGTAATTAGGAATATCACTCGTGTATCCCCAACACATTCTTAGCACCTACAATGATACTCTTCTTTTGTAAAACAATTGATAAACTAAAAGAACCATTGAGTTCAAGCCTCTCCCTCTACAAAACAACAGACAAACTAAAAGAGCCATAGAGTTCAAGCCATAGAAAACATAGATCTAAGATAAAAAAAAATTTAAAGAAAATTCTTTTTCTTCCCAAAAATCCCTTATTTCTACTCAAAATGCACACATGTAATGATAACATGTGCTAAATATTATAATACCTAGCTAATATGCATTACATTTTTTTTAAGATCTACTCAAAACCCATATAAATTACATACTAGACACTTCCAATAAATTTGAGAAGATGCCAAATGTATAGGTAACCTAAAAATCCACTTAAAACAAGATTAAACTAGGTTAAAATTGAAAAACTTTAAACTTGAAGATCCATATAAAACATTATAAATCTAAGCTAAACGTAAGCATACATAATATGTTTGAGGCAGTCTAACATCAATGAAAGTCTAAACCAAAATTTCCACAATTTGGCTACCAAAAACTACACCAAAGGATGTTTCTTTATTAATTACCCATTAAGAGAGTAGTATGTAACAAAAATTGAATCCCAAGGCATAAGAATCATCATAATTCCAACCATTTTCAAGAAAAAGTAATGGATTTTATAAATAACTATAATGAAGAAATAAATTTTGGGTTTTGGATGTTTTAAATTTGAAATAAAGAATTTAAATTTTTAAGAAACATGCTAACATGCATTCACATTTCTAACATTCACCATATGTTGGCTTATTTTACTAATGTGCATTGCATGTTACATAAGTATACTAACATGTATTACATGTATAATAATATTAATTTGCACCATACTTTTTCTTTAAAAAATACTGCATACTGGTCCCATTTTCATTAGGAAGTATGATTTTCATGAGCTATATAGCTATTAAAATATTGAAAAAGCTTCTAAAAATGTTTAGAAAATTGCAACTAAATATAGAATACTAGTCTAATAGTTAACCAATATATCAAAATTAGTCTAACAAGTAACTGATAACCTAATAGTAGACCAAACAAACAAGCTAAATCAAGCATGAGACATCAAAATGCCAAGTTTAGATAATTTTCAAGCCTATCTAACAATAATAAGCAATAAGTCTAATAGTTAACCAATCAACCTAGTAATCAATCAAGCCAGTCCAGTAATGGACTAAGCCGTAATTAACATTGGTTCATTAGCTTGAGCAACAAATGACCAAATGCAAAGTTTTGGTTTGTTGATAAGCCTCATAAATAATCACTTAGAAAATATCCAATAGATGACCAACTAATCAACATCGACCAAATAGCGTAAGCAATGAGCTCTAGTCATAAAAATTGGTAGTTTTAAACCTCAATATAAGCACCAAAATTTGGCCAATATTAACCAAATAGCCCAAGTAATAGGATTTCAATCATAGAAATTGAAAATTTTAAGCCTTAATATAAACACCAAAAATCAATCAGTATTGACCAAGTAATAAGCTCCCAATCATAAAATTTCAAAATTTCAAGCTTAAGCATGAGCATTAATAACCAGTCAATATTGACAAGATAGCTCAAGTAACGTACCCTTAGCTATATAAATCAAGAATTTGAAGCCTTAGCATCAACACCAATAATTTATCAACATTGACTAAACAACCCAAGCAATGACTCCCAATTAAAGAAATTAATCCTCTACTGTAATTGATCAAGTTTTAGTAATCATTTATCCTTGTAATTTTAAGAATCATGTATAATTCCTTAAACATTTTTGGTGAAAATTAGCACTATGATTAGTCCTCATTTTATCTCATACATAGGACATCATTCTAAAATGAGTATAATCAATGAGCAAACTATTAACCTTTAGTTTTCACCCTATGGTCTAATTTTCATCATATAACTTAATAATAATTATAAATCATGATTATGTTTCATGTATACATTTTAGTACCTTACAAGTGTTTCTAGCATATGGAGAACATTATATTTACCCTCTATATATCCCAATCATGTTGCATTATTTCTTGATGTATAGCTGTTGATATTGGATATTTACCCTAGTGTGTGCAATCTTTGATTTTTCTCAATATGGCTTGATACGGGTTCTTATTTTTGAAATCGAGTTGCATATATAAGTTTCATAGCCTTATGAGTCATTTGGTCATGCGACACATCTACTATTTGGATCATGTATGTAACATCCTCACGACACACACTTAGAATTATATATTGAAAATTATGCATGATTAGTTAAATATGTGATATGTTAATTATTTATTGAATGTGCTTAAGAATTTGATGGGAATTTTGCATCAGACATATGCTAAAATAAATACATATTATAGAATTAATTTGATGAGTATTAATTTAATAAAATAACATGTATAGTTAATTTAATTTAATTTAGCATGTAAATATGTGATTAATTGTAAATTATGTATTTATAAATTTGTATTAAATAATTTACATGCTTAAATAAATAAACAAAATAAATTATGTTAATTAATACAAAGCATATATGTATAATATATGGTTTTAAGTAGTGCCTTGTGTTTTAAGCATATAAGGTAGGATTAAGTATGGGAGTGTGCATGATAAGTAAGATTGTTACCCTCATGATTACTTAAAATGTGTTGTTAATTAGAAGAGTGAGGTGTCATCTTAAGAACGCTTGTTAGATGAGTGCATTGCATGTCTTGATAAGGCTTAGCATATGGAATTAAAGCTTAGTCATATATAAGCTTGAACTTAAAAAAATCAGCTTCTTTTCTCTCTATTCCTCACTTTGTTCTTCACCAAACACTCCTTGATTGCTTAGTTCTTTGGTTGCATGTTATCTTAGGAGCTTCATTACCATGTAGAAGGGTGTGTGGTGTGAGAATTTACACTTAGATTGTGCTTTTGTGTGGTGGTGTTTTAGAAGTTGCTACCTTGGAGGGAACCTTACATTTTGGGTAGTTATGGTTTATTTGAAGGTGGGTTAAGAATGTTGTTAGTTGTAATTCATGTATGTGTTACTTATGGAGCCTTTTGTAGCATGTGGTTTGTTCAAAATGTGTTTGATTATTCAAATGATGTATCCATAGTTATTTGCATATGTAGTATGTGTATTATGAGTGGCATGGATATGTATGTTGTGAGGGACTAGACCTCATATGTACCTCTTATTTTGTCATGCATGCATGCATTTTTGGGAAGGTAGAAGGCTGGTTGTGGTTATGGTAAGATATTAAAGGTAGTGTAGTTGCATGATGTTATTGCATGCATGATCTAAACTATATATAAATACAATTAAGTAAATCTCTTGTATTAATTGTTTATAGTTGTGTTGATGTATTTAAACTACTGCTATAATGATGATCTAAATATAAATGAGGTAATTTAAATCAACTAAGGTAAAATGTATAGTAATTAAACAAGTAAGATAAAGGATTAAAATTCACGCCTAAGCTTTTCGTATGAAATTAGACAATTTTATGGCTTGTGGTAAAACTTAATTTTTGATACATTAATGAATAAGCTAGGAGACATATAATATATCATTTTGAATCTTTGGAAGTCTACTTTCTATTAAAATTAGTTTGGCTATAATTGGATTTCATTTGTTTAGTGAAAATAGGGCCGAAAGATAAGAGGTTTACGTGATAATTTAAAGTTGCTAATTAAAATAGATGATTTACATGATTTAATTGCATGTCTTAATGAATGAATTATGGGGCTTATAATATGTGGATAGAATTGTCTTGAAGTCTAATTTTTAATGGTATAAAGATATAAATTTTTAGAATTCATTTACCTAATGAAAATGGTAAGAAATATGGACTATGTTATGGCTAAGCAACATGATTTTTGGATGTCATTCTAATTAAATTGCTAATGAGTTATCCTAATAACTAAAGGTTAAAATATGAGATATATTATCATGATAAAAAAAGAAGTTAATGAATAGTATAGATGATTAATTAACTTCTCATTCCTTTAAGTATTAATTATGTGATTACGATCTTCTTTAAGAAATATGTACATAATGGGATAATTTGTCCTTATTATATGATTATGAGAATGTCAATGATATGAAAAATAAGATAGTGTACATGTTATTTATGCTTATGATTAATTGGAATGTTAAAAGATATGTTGTGTTATGACTAAGAGATAATACAGATAGAGAACCTATTCCTTAATTCATAGATAAAGGAAAAGCGATGGCAGGTTTGTGCTAGTTGTGATGGTTTGTGTTGTTGTATTGGTTTGTGCTTTTCACTTCATGACCTTGTCTAAGGTCTTGAAATGAAGTCCCATGGTAACAAATGTGTGATAATTATATTGGTTTATATTGGGTTGTTCTAGTTATGATGGTTTATGTTGTTGTGTTAGTTTGTGACATTAATAGGTTGATTCATTTAAAATGAATTGACGGGCAAGCTTAAAATGTTTACCTTAATATTAATATGTGATTATATTTTACTTTACACCCTTTAACAGGAAAGGATGATGATTATGAGATTCTGTGTAATAGTAGAATATTTGATTATATATGATTGCATAAATAATTATTGATATGGCATGTCATTTTCACGATTACATTTATCATGGCATGCATATTGGAGCAATAAGGGAGGAGGAAAAATGAGCAATGTAAGGATATGATAATGTGTTACTGAAAAGATAGAACACACATGCATACCAAAAATGGGGTACAAGTATTGAGCCATATGCATGGGAGAGATAAAGAAGGAAGAAAATGAGTGAACGATGAGGATAACGGGGAGCTCAATAAAAATTGAGGCTGGCGATAATGTGTTACTGAAAAAAAAATAGCAGAACACCGTGATATGAAAATACCGAAAAGATAGTGGTTTATGGCCAGGCCAGTACTATATGCATATATATATATATATATGAGAATGCTGGGCATTCATGATTATGATTATGATATAGGAAAAACATAGGGGAATGCATATCATGATGCATTCAAAAGGAAAAGGCATATTCCATCACATTCATATGTACATACATTGATGGAATACAAAAGGTCAATTGAATACATTGATGAAAAAGGTCAATTGATGGAAAAAGGTGTTGTTTGAAAGATGAAATTCTTTTATGAATATCATGTGAATTTCGTTGCATGTGATATGAGGTATGATTATATTTATTATGGAATCTGATTGAGTGTTGCTTTGTAGACAAGATGTTATATGAAAATTATCTAAAAAAGTTATGCATCCCAGTGAATAATTATATGGAATGATATGCTCTATGCTATGATATGAATATTACATGCTAATTTTTTTACTAGCACCATTGAGTTTTATACTTAGCGTTTATCAATTGATGAAAGTAGGCACTAGCAGCACAAGAGATCAAGGGAACTAAGGGCAGTAGCAGGAGACCTGAGATAGTTCGTCAATAGAGGTCTTGGACTACAAACAAGCTCTTATTCCATGGCTTGTGCAACTTTCCACTTTGTTTATACTATGGTAGTAAAATATTAGTGACATTACATGTTTTTGCTACATACATATATATTACATGTTTTTATTGGTATCAGAACTATGGATACATGATAAATGCATGCTTGATTATGATGATGATATAAGTTGAAGTTTTATTCATTGTGTATATTATGCATGCTTGATATAGTTCATGATTTTATGTTAAACATCCCTTGTAAGGTAATTATAGGTTTTCTATCAAAGGAAATTGATAATTACACTATGAGAGGCATGTGTATGAAGTGGGGTTTCAACTATATACATAACATATAGTTAATATTCTAACTATATGTGTAGCATGTATCACTATATGTATAGCATGTATCGCTACATACATAGCATATAGTTGGAAAAAGCTCATTTATCCCACATTGCCAATCCATGATTGGCATACTACCCAAGGGTCTTATAAATACCCTTTAGATATTGAGTTAAAAGGGGAGACAAAAAACATTTTAATTCTAGGATACTATGCAAGTTGACATACATCATTTATCTACGAAAATCTTTAAAAAATTTCATGAAAAATGGTTAAGAATTTACCTTAAAGATGATTTTCTTCCTCCCCTTCTTCTTTTTCCAAGAATTTCAACTTTTCCTCCTTCCTTCCTCTTAATTTAATAAATATAAGACTTATATTTCAATTACACGTGTCCTTTGTAAAAAGTACCACTTTAATCCTTATAGTTTTAAGGACTTACACTTTAACCCCTAAACTTTTAATTTTACCAAATGGGTCCTTTGATAATCTTTAAATATTATGATTAAGTCCCTAAACGTCCATTATTAGCAATTTAATCCCTAAAATTGGAATTTCCAAGATTGCCCTTACCAATTTTCCAAAATTCCAACTTTATCCTTAAATAATCCCAATAATACCAAATGCATCCTATTCAATATTCTTAGCTATATTTCAATAATGAACACCTCCAAATAGCTTAATAGAATCCCCATTTTACTCTGAACAAGATTCCATAACTTCAATAATCTAAAACAGCTTACGTGATTGAAAAATATACGTTTCCCGAGGAGGTCACCCATCCTCCCCACTTAAGCACATTTAACTTTAATACTTCTAATTCATATGTTAAACTTAGTTTCTATCTCAAATGTTATTCTATTCCACTATATTCCCTGTTCCAAATATGTAATATTTAGTCTTCACGATTAACCCGATTATGCATATGTAACTTGAGATAAGCTTAAGTCCAAAATTCTCAAAATTTACATTTATGTCATTAGTTCAATTCTTCCTCAAAGTTATATCTTACACCATTAATACAATATTTAGGACTTATACATATATTTTATTAACCCTTATTTACGGGTGTAACAGAAAGATTGAGAAAAATAAATCCATCTGATGCTTGTAACTCATACAGCTTATAGCATTTGATCTATTTAGACTGTGTATATTTATAACATATATTAATCTACCATTTAAGGAACATAAGTATTCTTTTTATTAACATTCATTTTTCTTGCATTATAAATGCTCAATAGTTTAGGGGAATTGTGGTTCTATATGAGTTCATACATTTCCTAAATTCATTCATTCATAATATACGTTGATCTACCAAATTTTTTAAAGCTTACATTATTAGTATAATTAGGCTACCTTATTATATGAAAGATATACTTAACAAAATACATGCATCAAACTAATTTTTCACTAATTGTAAGTGACAATAAACAATACTTATACTTGATTAATCATATGGTAACAACAACCAATCTAAATTATCATTAATTTCCTAAATATAACCCATGATTACTTACATTTATGTAGATTTCTAGGTATATTAGATGTTTACATAATTATCTATCAATTTACAATAATAAAAAATTGTATAATCTCTCATTAACATAAGTAAGTCATCATTAACCATTATACATATCCAGCTACTTCAATATTAACTTATTTCCATGTGCATACAACCTTTAAGGCTTCCATCACCTTAGTTCATTCAAGAGTATATACATGAATTGATCATTCATATAATAAGTATATATGAAATTTTCATCTCATTTATATTTCAATAAATTAAAAGCAATCCATTAGGTAATAACTCCATTTCAAGCAACATCAACTTATATGATCAATCACCTTTATATAGTTTATTTTGTTATCCCATGATCAACTCCTTTTTATATAGGAATATTATAGAATTTTTATATCTATATTTCTCTTAACACCTTAGAAGTTTAATTAATATCTATATATGACATTAAATGTCATATATTAATTTTGGTTAAATATATATATAAAAGTTTATCCATTACTAGTTCGCTACACCTTTCATAATGTAGCTACTTGAATGTATCAACCCATATTATTCTTTAAATTCTTTCTTAATTTATTAAAATTTAGCTCATTTTATATTATTCCTTAATTGTCATTCATATTCATAGATAAATATGGAAAATGGTGGATGTGATAGTTTTTATAGTTTTATTTATGGTTGGATTTTCTAAATTTTAAGCTATTTGAGCCCATTTTAGGAGGAGGTTTTATATTTTTCTAATGCTAGGCTTAGCATTAACCATTTATGATGCATTAATTTTAAGAAAAATGAAACTTTTTATGGGTCTTATCATGTATGATGCATATCATAGGAGATATGATGGACATCACTAATAATCATCTAACATGTGGCATACAACATGTTATATATGGTGTACATCAATGTATTTATAGCTTAAAATGAGCTAATAACAATGTATTTGAAAGGAAAAGGCTTTATTTTAGAGGTTTCATGGTTCTTAGGCTTATATTTGGGCATTTTAGTATGGGTTTAAGACTCTTAAATCTACAATTACAGTTTAAAACCTGACTTGAGTTTTGTTATTTATAGAGGGAGAGCACGATTATTAGTGCTAGCAATTTTTACTGAGTATGTAGTGGTATTCTCATTTATCACAAGAGGTTTAGGAGATTGTAGATCAAAGCCACTTAAGTAATTTCATCTCTTACTTCACGAGTGTGGAGAATAGCTACAATTACTTTATTATCACTATTATGATTGAGAGCATTCTATTATATATGATTATCTTAAAGACTAGATCTTGGAGCTTCAAATTGGTTAGGATATCACCATTGAGTAGTACACTTGCTGTCACACATCCAAGTAGAGACATGTTCCATAATGAAACCCTAAAACTCCTCCCTTGAGTTCCAGAATTTCATCACAAGGGAAAAACAATCAAATCATAATGCAATAATTCAAATTATCTCAAACATGCTAATAAAAATTTTCCAAGCCAATGAATTTAAACACATGCCAAGAAAATAAATCCAACACCGAGATAACTATAGCATGCAGTAGAAAACAAATATATACCATATTACAGTTATCCGAGTGGTATCATCGAGAAGATATTAAAACAACACAACCAATGTTACTACAAAAAATGAAAGATGTAAAGACAGCATATACAATGCCTGCAGGAGTCTGTCAAAGAAAGTCTCGGGCAACACTAGCGAAATCTGCAGAAGTCGTGCGCCTCACTGCCAACAAGTACCTCTAACCCCGTCTCACCTCTGAAGTGCTCGGATCTGCGTTCATCAAATGACAAACGTTGAGTAAAACTCTGTGGCGCTAAATAAATGAATGCAACCATTAATAATTTCATTTATAACAATTGAAAGTATATAATCAAATGCCAATGATATTTCTATAAAGCAGCGTACAAAATAAATTCCAGTCTAAGTAATTTCGTACGTATAAAATTCTAGAATTTACATCTCACCATTTCGTAGTACCTGGATTCACCACTGAATTTTATTTATAGCATCACGAATAATTCATATATTTCTATAACTAAGATATCCCATAACATTTTAATATGAATGTATGCAGATATGGAATGAATTTATGAGAATGCGATGTTTGTACTCTCCCTCAATCAATCTGTTTTTCATAGTCATATCTCAATTCAACAATCACATATTTTTTTTTATCATCATATTTTTTTTTCTGAATGCGACTGTACTCAGCATTCGATGATTTTGATCAACATACACGACTAAACTCAGCGTATGGGAAGTGACTATACTGAGCTTCCTTATAATATCTCGATACATATCCCATCTCATCATATCACAACAACCTCACTTTTCTGTCCTTATGACACCATTAAGTGATGTTATGAAATGCCAATGCATTATTTAATGATGAACATGCTTTATGTGATATGATGCATTGAACTATTTAAATGAATATCATAATACTTCTCAGGGCATACAATTTATTAATTTATCATACAGTGCGTGTGTGATTTTTATCGCAGACTTATTTATCTAAGTCGCGTATATAGCACTAACTGCAAGAGATTTATCCTTATCAACGCATCTCGGGGATACATGAACAGGCTCCTCTGTAGGTCCTATAATTATATATATGTATATGCGCTTAGTAATAATAATAAAAAGGGTTTCACTCATTTATCAATCACATCAAACACATAATTCACACCAAATATAGATAATAATAGAATAACCATCAAGTAAATATTCATATAAAATAACCATTTGATATTTACTTCTTGAATTATCCTTGATTATTAACTAAGATAATATATTGAATATATCACTAATCACTTGATTAAATCACCCAACACGAGAAGAAGACTAAGAAGAACTCAGATAAAGCATGCCACTCGAACAGCAACGTTGATCCACAAAGAAAATAGAATTGGCATGAAGGCTTAACACGCATACCTTACTCATGCAAAACTCATCACCTAAATACAACAACCCACCCTACGATTACAACAAGGAATATGGCTCCCAACTTCATAATCAAACAGACGTAACAAAGGTGATGAAACAAACAGCAATTACCAATAAATAATAAGAACAATGAACCAGGAAAAAGAAGCATGTGAAGAAGGAGACATTCCAGTCGACTCCCTACAAGAAAACCACACTCACGGTAGCACATGCAAGATTCCCAGCTCTTACCAAACATTCAAAAACAGCTCCATGCATATGATCCAGACCAGCCCAACATCTTATAATTCACACCCCAATATCAACCGAACCTCTACCATGCAAACCCCCCCTACCGCATACTGCAAACTTTCATAACATACAAGACATGCATAAGGCGCAAGAAGGAAGAAAACGATTAATGCGAATCCAACACTCACCACAAATCAAATATACAAGACACAATTTCAAACAAGAAAAGATGAGTCTGAAATGGCATGCAACAGAGACACCCATTTACAACTTATCATCATGTATGACTAATTATGTTAAGTCATACCCTAAAATAGATTTCTCATGTCATATAATCTTTATTCCCAAAATGCCCCTGTGAATCAAATTCACCCTGGGCATCCTACTCTGGCCAGAAATTCCTGAATAAAGACTACTTCA